>JANHFX010016405.1:0-59047 GCA_027560015.1 Chloroceryle amazona
GACGAAGGGCGTTTGTTGACGTATTGAAAGAAAAAGATGTGTGTTCTCAAACCAGAAGGCCAACCAAAGCAGCAGTAAACCCAACATTTCTTAGCGAGAGCTGTTAAGTCGCAGACACAGGTAGAGAAAACCGGCTGTAAACTCAAGAAAAACGGCGCTGAGCCAAGAACGCTGCGTTCAAGTTTAGCTGTATTCAGTTGCAACCAGCGCAGGTTTCATCACGAAGTTTCACTGTTTAGTAATTTCTTTTAAAACAATAAATAGTTCACTGAGAGCATTAACACATTTAAAATTACAAATGTACAAAGACTTTCGGTATCAGATGCTTCAAACTTTCTGAAAGACATTCTGTGAGCTCCCATCTCCCATCATCTCCCACTACAAACACACCTACTGCCCGCTCTTCTGAAAACATAAGGAACAAGGCACAGAAAAGCAAATACAAAAAGACTTTCCGAGAACAATCATACCGTTCAAACCAATTCTCTGTAACAGCACAGGGCTCAGGAAAGGCAAATTATAAAGTATCTGAAAAAATTAGGTAACTTAAGCAAGGTAACTGGTACAATCCTGCGAGGCACACATAACTAACTCTCCCAGAAGATGCTGAACATGCTTAAATGGTGGCACTAAAGCACCTTGCAAGATTGGGCCCTTTACATTTTGAATTAATCTTACTGGAAAGATAAACAATAATTTTCATCCTATAAAATTGTTCTTTTCAAATTAGTGCAAAGCCTCATGTAAAAATGGAATTAGTCCAGATATAATGGAATGCTTCAAAAATTCCAAAGTGCAAATACTACAATTTAAATTGGTTAACTAATCGTGCTTCTAGTCACACTTTAGAATTCTTCCAATAACTCAAGCTTATAGATCTTCCTTAAAAACAGAAAAGTAAATCTAAGAACTAAAGTAGAGAAAAATGTATGATGTTCTTCATCTCGTGTAAAAACTTTGAAAAATTCCCAAAGTACACTAGATATTAAAAATCTCTGGCAGAAATTATTAAATAGCAGATTTCTGTTAGCATAAGACAACAATATTTAAAATAAGGCTTCGGTTAAATAAAAAGTTTGCTAAACTAGGAATGATGATAAAAGTGCAAAAGATTGACCAAATACACACCTTCATTTCCAAGGCAGGCACTGCACCTGCTGTTTACAATAGTTTGCATTGGTTTGTCAACCTGCATTGTAGTAGCTCAGATACCTATGGCCAAACATGTTTATTATAGCCAAATTAAATATACGGGGTCCAATCCTATAACTTTTTTCATGCAGAAATAGACTCAATTATATCAGTGGAAGTAAATCCACTTATAGTATCATTCCTCTGCATGTCTAGGGGATCAAGGCCCTGGATCTACAATATTTGATTATTACAGTGAGTTCACTAATGAGTTTACTCATTTCTTTGCACCTCCTAACAGAAGTCCTTTGCTGGCAACTGGTTGGTTGCAGCTGTTTTTCTTACAAATAGAATTCTTGTAACACGTGGGTAACAAAGATCATTTTTTAAAAAGTGCTTAATATTGGTCCGTAAGAACAACATGTAAATGTTATGTTGAGACCAAACAATTCATCATGGTAGATACCCTGCATCTTGTTTATTGGTGCACTGGTAGTTTGCTTGAGGAATGAAGAAATCTGAGTCTCGGGAGGAGAATGTCACCTTCATAGAGAAAATAATTTACAGTTTTACAGTCACAACACATGCTCCAGCTCTTCCTAAGCACAATGGTGCAACCTGTAAGAAAAAAAAATTGAAATAATTCCATGAGATGAATGCAGTCAGCTTTAAGTATTTTCTTTTTTCCCTAAAACTGACAGTGTTTAGTTAATGCTTGTAATAATAGTTGTACAGTTGCAGCAGAATGGCAGCATCACCCACACACTGTTATTGTGACTTACAAAAAATAGCAAAGGGGTCCAAAACTTGGATAAAAACCCAAAGAAAAGTTGAAGATATTTTATATTATAGAGTGAAGCACTTCAACAGTAAACCTCAAGAATGTGAAACAATTCTTACTGATAATTTCAATTACTTGATATTACAGGAAAATGAATCCTTTGTATAAACTGGACACCTGAGCTAGATGGTAATGGTTCGCAAAATGACACATTTTTCTCTTATAGAATATGAAACATGATGGGGCAAGCTCTCCTTTTTACTTGAATATTTGATAGAATCCTGTTAAGAGTTCTTGAATTCTGAATAATTTCCAGTATATTTTTTTAATATTATTTTTTTATAACCAGAAGTTGCTTCTGGCTAGACCATTTCCTGCTGTAATTCTTCTGGACTTGAAAAGAGGAAGGTAGTTTCTAACATTCATTTTACCTTTCCCTTTTAAACTTCACAGTATTGGAGTATGTGTGAAAAGTACACTAAGTGCTACAGAGATTATCCTGAAGACAAAAAAGGGTATTTATAGTAACTCTCCATTTTTATTTTATTTTTTCCCCAGGAAAAGCAGACTTATCCTGTGCGGTCTGTGGCTCTGACTAACTTTGAGAAAATTCCTCTACCCTCTTTTGAGCTGTGTGTGGATGAAGTGGTGGAAGACTGCTGATGTAACAAGAGAGAAGGAAGCTACACAAACAGTTCCAAATCCATCTAGGAAGCATTGAAAATATACTGGTATCACTTCATTCAGTGAGATACAGAAAGCCACAGCTAAGAATACATAGGTACATAGAGATGGTCACCACCTGGACATCACATGAGATTCACTTAGATGCAACAGTAAGAAGCACTGTTTTCTCCTCTGGAACACTTTTTTTTTTTTAATCAGGACAAATAATACCATGAGTTGTCACTAGCAATATTGCCACTGAAGGCCCCAAGCCCTGATGAGCCTCCCATGTGACCTGTGTTTTATGATCTTGCAGCATTAAGAAGTAGGAGGGAAACGGACAGCTTAGTTTTCTGGGTTACAAAGAGCAGGTCAGTTCTCTTTTGAATTAGCAGTTTGGGACTATTAGTGGGATAGCAAATTCAAGAGGTCAGAATTCAGCTGCCTAAATACTTCTAGATGACCGTGGACATTCATCTTGCCCAGCAACTGGACTCCAGAAGGGCCGTTATCTCCCTGAGATTCTGAGCTGTATCTGCTAGCCCTTTGTGGATGTAGACACTTTAGGGTATCTTAAATTGCAGTAAGATAACCAAGATTTGAAATAACATTAATGGTCTCTGATCACTACTTGAAGATTCTTTTAAAAATTCTTATTTTTTCAAGCTAGGTAAATAGAAATAGGAAAAGGCTTCCTGAAGGTTACACACACTGTATGTAGTAGCATCCACATCAGGAAGGGATTCTTTATGAAAAGATAAGCAAGACCTTGAAGAAACTGTTAAACTTTCTGAGAAACACATTATAGCTAAAACTAATTTACATTCATCATTTATCTTCAGAATAGGAAGTCATGTAAACAGAACCCTTTATGACAGTTTGGGGAACATGTCAATACTTTTTATTAACAATAGTTGAAACTGTCAAAGATAATAGTTATACTCCTGCCAAAGAGGGGCCACTTATCAGAAGTTAGCAACTGACTCTTCAAGAGAAATCATCTTGAGACTGTAGACAAATTACAAAAAAATCAGCAACAACCAGACTAGTAAAGTAATGATTCTTAGAGGAGTATATAAATTCTTCTTGTAAGAAAAGGCACAGTTGAAATAACAAGATAAACTGTACTGTATGGTCTGATCAGAAACTGTACCTGTGTCCATTCATTTGTCTGGGGATCATAAGACTCCACTGTATTAAGGTATGTTTGACCATCATATCCTCCAACAGCATACAACTTGTCACCAAGAAGACATACTCCCACTGCATCTCTGCTAATGCTCATAGAGGCCACAGCAGTCCACGTGTCTGTTTTTGGATCATACCTAAATGATAATTTGTGTTATGCTCCAAAACTGTTGCCAAAATTCAATAGACAAAAATTGTATTGAAATTGACACTCTCAAGGTAGTAGAAAAAAAGTGTTATTTGGACAACACAGCTTTGGGTGTTAATTTTCAAAGGACTTTTTCCCCCTCTCTTTGAAAACATTTCTTTAATCATCAGGTAACAGACTCAGTACTAGCTAGATATCTACTTTGTGCCACTTTCCATATAGTAAGACATACATATACATACAGCTGCTTTTACTATGGTTGTTATTGTATGCCTAAATGTGCCACTCCAGAAACAGTTCTGCTGCTCTGCAAATGCTTGCTCTAAGTGGTAACTACTACATGTCGAAGCACAAGGCTGTTAAAGTTTAGTGTGGTACTAAAGAGAGTTACTTGCCATGAAAGATTACCATTAAAAAAAAAACAAAACAAAACACCCCCCTCCCCCCAAAAAAACAGAAAAAACAAAACCAAAAACAAAACAAAAAAGCCCACCCCACAACAAAAAAAGTTTGACAAAAATCTGTGAGAAATGCAATCCCCTTAAGACAATTTAAAGCATTTCTTTAATCATAGCGCTGTATCATCAGAAGCATCAGTGCAGTAAAAGACAGATGGTTTCATGAAAAAACATTAGTGTGATTCTAGAATATCAACATTCTTTACAAGTCAAACTGAGAACTAGGAGAGTCCCCACTACTCTTACACCAAGCAACATATTTTAACCTGACTGAAAAAGACATTGTTAAGATTACAGATGCTTACAGCAGAACTGCTGTCATCATAGAGCTCTAAAGGGCTCTAAAGAGCTACAAAAGAAAATATTTATTTGGATAAAATACTATCCTAAGATCACACTTGCTACAAGCAAGTTTGGAAGATAACTAGTCATAATTTGTTTGCATGAAGAGAACAGATATAATGAGCTCTAACAATTTTATCTTCAGTTCTGTAGTCAGTGCTACAGAAATACATGCAAGCATGACCATAACGTGAAAATACTGCCTGAAGCACTTACTGCAAACAGAAGTATAACGTAGTGAACGAGGATCATTAGTGAACTATGTATAGAATTTACTTTTCAGTTTAAGCTATTTTAGAATTAATTTATAAACCAATGTATTTTTGTGTGAAGTGACTTACTGCGAAATATAATGGTAAACAAATACTCAGAAGCTTAGATTAACTTTATGAAATTGGTAATTTTTTAAAGGAACTATTTCCATAAACTTGATGGTTCTCAATTTTATCTTACTTAAAGAGTGAGGACAAAATGCATTACAAACCAGTTCCAATTTATTAAAGTCATGTGTTCTGTAACTTAGTTTCAGAAAATATTGATACAGAAATATACAGTGACCTATTACTTTCTCTTGAGCTTCGAATTACCTGTTTTCTTCTAAAAATTTGGTATTTGCTAAGATGTAGCTTCCTAGCTGTAAACACTTCTGGAGACTTTTTAGTGCAACTTCCTTATGTTACATGGTACAGGCCACAGTATGTATTTTGGGATCTACTAGGATACTGACACTTTGAAAATTACACCTCTATTTTGTCTTGGTGCTTTGTTGGTGGGTTTTTTTTTTGCGGGTGAGGCAGGGAGTTTGGTGGTGTTTTTTTGTTTTGTTTTGTGTGAGGTTTTTTTTTTCTTTCTTTCTTTTCTTTCTTTTTCTTTTTTTTTTGGTAGAGGGCAAATGACATCTCCCACCATAAAGATATTTAGTAAAAGGAGATCACTGTAAGTATTGGGAGATAAGAGAAGCTTTACAATTTGGGGGACAAAAAAGAAACTTAAAGCATATTTCAGAAATACCTGAAATGCCAGTGAAGGCTTAATGCAGTGCATTATTGAGTATTTACTGTCTTAAAATATTTTATGGATCACATGTGCTTCTGCATTTGTAAGACAGTCATTCATTAATACCTTTATGTAAAGACATGCCAACTTTGGAATGACTGAATTACATGCATTTCCCAGGGTAATCAGGGAATACAAGAACGAATAGGATATTTAAGGATCCACAAACATCGAATGTAACTCCTTTAGAAGTTACAATATAAACTGACAGAGAATTCTGGTGCAAAAGAAGTTCTGCTCTATTTTTAGATTCCAAGTTGTTCTCAGTAATAAATCATAATTCATTTGATAAGATTGTTAGGAAAAAAGAATTCTAGATGAAGTGCATGAGGGAGAATTCACTTTAAATAATATGTCTCAGAAACATTTTAAATTGTATTGTGACTACAAATAATGTTTTTATACATGTTTCCTCTGCTCATGCTAAAAATAACATGGCTATTTTCTTGGGTTTCTACTTACAGCTCTTTCCGTAAATCACTGTATAGACTAGCACTATCAGAATTGATAGCAGGATATGTCATTGGGTTATTACCTTTCTACGCAGTCTGACAGCCTGGATGTTAAGTTTGATGCTGGGGCATCATGACCACCTATTGCATACAAGAACCCATTCCACGTGGTTACACCGACACCGCCTCTTCTTTTTGACATCTGAGCACAGAGGGTCCATTTGTTTGTATGAGGATCAAAACATTCTACTGACTTAAGACAAGAACTTCCATCTCGACCACCAACCGCATAAAGCCTAAAATGTACAAAAAGGAAAAAGTTTAAAAAATTAAATAGCCCAAACAAGACAAAGTTTCCAGAGATGTGCAAGGAGGTTTCAAGGTTGCTAAATAGGGAAGTTAAGATTTTCAACTTTCATCGGAATGTTCTGTAACAAAAACTCAGATAAACTTTTGCTCCAAACTTTTCATATGGTCCTGATCAATGTATAATAACAATAATTTACAGAAAATTGGTATCTATAACACAGTGATTAGGTACCAATCTATGCATATTTTCAAAATTACTGATGTGAATTGACAAAGAAAGGCCCATTTCTAAGCAGGGTCAGAGGGACCAATTCAGGAGCGGATCTGTGCATGCAACAACTCTGCCCTGTCTCATATTAGGCATGCAAGTCTTTCTGTATCTGGGCTTTATGAATGACGGCGCTATGTTCAGTCTCTCACACCCACTAGGTGTCCTAGTTTGCTCAGTTCTAACAAAAATATTTCTAGTATTCAGTTAATACAGGATTTCAAATTTTTGGAAAGGCTGGAAGGAAAAGATTGGTTTTAGGAGCACTCCATCACTGATGAACATTTAAAACTAATCAAATAATCAGACTTGATAAAGAGTTTATGCATAGAGTTTATTAACTATGCTTAGAAGTAGAAATGTCTAGCACTGTTATTTGGAAAAGCAGAACTCAGAAGCCATTCTTAAAAGGAAGCAACTCATCAGAAGTAATGTCCAGTTTGAGAGGTTACCTGAAATTAATTAAATCCTTTCATAGCCTGAGGCACATTATAGATGGTTAAATAATCAAATAATCATTAGATACTTACTGTATAGGATGATAGTGTGGAGAATTTACAACAGTTAGAATAATTATCAAGGTTGGAAATGACCTTCAAGATCATCAAGTCCAACCATCTACTAAACATTATCATGACCACTAAACCATGTCCATCTAGACACTTTTTAAACACCTCCAGGAATGGTGACTCCACCACCTCCCTGGGCAGCCTGTTCCAATGCCTCACCACTCTCTCAGTAAAGAAATGTTTCCTAATACCCATCGTGAACCTCTCCTGGTGTAACTTAAGCTCATTTCCTCTCATCCTACCACTGGTTACCTGTGAGAAGAGACCAACGCTCACCTAACTATTACCTCCCTTCAGGAGCTGTAGAGAGCAATAAGGTCTCCTCTCAGCCACCTCTTCTTCAGACTAAACAATCCTGGGTCCCTCAGCTGCTCCTCATAAGACATTTTCTCCATACCCTTCACCACCTTCGTTACCTTTCACTGAACTCACTCCAGCATATGAAGGTCCTGTTACTATGAAGCACTGTTTAACATGTCCTCAGTTTGGGAAACACTGTTATTTGGTTTTTCAAGTAATACCAACAAACTTTTTTTAAAACTCTTCAAAAAAATACATTTCCATGGAAGTTCCCATGTTTAATAACATAACTTTCTGAAGGTTAAGAATGTACTAAGGGTGGAAGAATCCTGATGCAGTTCCAAAAAGTTCATGACTAAAAATCAATCCTTTATGCAGTAGAGCATTTAAATTAAGCCCCCCCACCTTACCTCCCCATGAAACATGACAAGAGTTTTGATCTTTCATGCAGTGATTTCACATTTTGGACATGGAGGAAGATGTATTTATTTCTCTGTATGAAGGTTTTTAGCAAATCATCTCAAATATATCAGGATATAGATAGAAAATACTAGAAAGTGCAGTAGCTACTGGTCCCTCAGCTGAAATGCTACATGCACTTTTAATCTTATTAGCTATAGGCATGTAGGGTTGCTGCCTATGTGAAGAGTCTAGCGAATGTTTTATAATAATAGAGAAATATGAGGCTCTAATTCTGTCACTTTTCACCACACCCAGCCCACTCTGCAGAATATATAGGAAGCTTCAGACCTAACTGAGGCACCTGAGAACTGCAGTTCCAAGGCAGCCCAAGGTACTATGCTTGCTGGTTGTTCAAGTTCTTCCCTCCTTCCTGCACCGAGTATTTCCACTCATTCCTGGACTTGTTCCAGATCTCACAGAACCCTTTGTACATTTCATCTGTACTAATTTAGCAGATTCCCCCCCCCCCCCCGAAAAAAAAAGGTGTGAAAAGCTATTTGCTACCTTACTATATTTAACGAGCTCAAGAGAGGTGCATCAGATAATCCATATGCAGGAAGTGAAAATTTGTGGTCAGGAGAGTGTAAATATTCTGCCACAACCACAACACTAGTTGGCAAAACAGTTCAGCTTTGTCTGCTACAGCATTCCTGTGGCCACTCTAGCAGAGTATGATTTGGGTAAGCCCGTAGCCGCTACAAGGTTGGTGGAAAACTGGAAGGACTACTTGGCTCAAACAGTTGTGATCAGTGGTATGAACTCCAGCTGGTTACCAGTGGTGTTCCTCCCAGGCTGATACTGTGGCTGATACTGCTCTATGTCTTCATTAATTAGCTGAAAGATGTAATGGAAGTCAGCCTTAGCAGGTTTACTGACAATATCAAATTAAGGGGAGTTGCTGACATGCTGGAGGGCTTAGTTACTATTCAGAGAGACCTAGACAGGCTGGAAAAATGGGCTGACTGTACTCTCATGAAGTTCAGCAAGGGCAAATACAAAGTCCTGTACCTTGGATGGCATATTCCCATGCAATAGTACAGGCTGGCAGCTGACAGGAGAGGAGGTAGCTTAGCAAAACCAGACTTTGAAGTCCCGGAGACAAGAAGTCAGCAGTATGACAGCTTGAAGTACTGACAGGTGATTCCCTTTATTAAGTACATGTAAGACAGCTTCTGGATACTGTGTCCAGCTTTTGGTTCTTAGTACAAGAAAGGTGTTGCCATACTGGAGCAAGTCCAGCTGATGATAACCAAGATGATGAGGGAGCTAGAACACATGATATATGAGTAGAGGCTGACAAAGCTGCCTTTGTGCAGTCTTAAGAATTCTTGAGACATAAGGAGGCATCTTACTGCTGCCTTCAGCCACCTAATGAGATGTTATATAGATGACAGATCATTCTCAGAGGTATGCAGTGAAAGGAGGAACAATATGAGTCAAGTTCAAAGACTGGAAATTTCAACTGGATACTAGAAGAAAAATGTTCAGTACAATGGTGGTCCAACATTGGAACAGGCTGATCAGAGAGACCACTGAATCTCCACCCTTGGAGACATTCAAAACTCAGGTATGACCTGAGCCACCTCAGTTATCTTTGAAGCCAGATCCATCTTTAACACTGGCCTTCCTGTCAGCTGGTGTTGGATCAGGTAACTCCAGAGATCCCTTCCAACCCAAATTAATCTGTAATTCTGTGATTTCGACTGATCTTTACTTTTGTAGTAGTTTGATTCAAGTACCACTTGTATTTTGGGATGGTATAGAGTAATTACACTTACTCCAAAGGAAAACAATGAAAATCACTCAAAGCCAAATAAAGACCAAAAGGGCTGGAGTTATTCAGTCCTGATAATAGAATACCAACGGGACATGTGTCTTTAAACATAAAAACTATTTCAAGTAGGAAAGAAAAGACGCATTTGCCGTGTTTACTTTGGATAGCACAAACAATAATGATATACACCAGCAAAAGGTATTTAAGACTCGACATGAGCAGAACTTCACAGATGTATTCACAGGTAAGCAGATGTTTAGGGAAGTTACAGGAAGTTTACCAGCAGAGGTTAAGAACAAGATCACTCCGAGTGTTTCAGATATAACTGATTCAGCTTTGGGCTAACAGAATGGATTAGGGAACTTCTTGAAGTTACTTCCAGGCATTTACTGTGACTGCAACATAAAATGACCTAGCCTCGTGAATATGCTTTCTATTAGGAATTAGGCATATTTTCACTGAAAAACAGCTGTAGAAATTTCAGATCCCACTCCAGATTAGATTAATTCTGCCAGAGCTTACTGTTCTGCATAAGTGCAATGTAATGTGAGTACTCCTCCCTCCACAACCTTGCAGTCATTTTGGAAGCTGGTTGTTCAAAATGTCACAGCAAGAGGAAATCACTGGAGTCTCTGGGGAAGAGCACAACCATTTGCTCCTGTCTATGTTAAGGAGATGATTACTTATTAGCCCACAGAGGTGGTATCTCATAAGCACTGTGATGCTGTGAGGAACTTTGCTTGACCCAATACAGTATTTTTTCTGTAAAATCTGATTCTTAATGCTATCAACAGGTATCTATGAAGAGAAATTCTTAATAGTCATTCCAGATAGTCCTGTAATTACATTAAAATAATGAGATAGAAAACTGAAGTTGCCTTCACATACTTTCCATTTAATATTGCTACACCAACAGTGCTCCTTGGAGTTGACATACTAGCTACAAAGTTCCACTGACGAGCCTGTGGATCCCATCTTTCTACTGTATTCAGGTAGCTCCAGCCATCATGTCCTCCCACAGCATACATTGGACCTTCCAGTACAGCCACTCCTAAAAAAAAGCAACCAACCAGATATGAAAAACAACAGCTTCTGGATAAGGGGAAAAAAGATCTAATTTTCCTAGTGACAGTCCAGTACACACTACAAAATATTTAAAACCAATAAAAAGGTATTTCCCTTTGGTAGCCAATGCTGGATGTAATCTGAAGGAGAAAAGACATTCAGTAAGCAGTTGGCTTCAAAACAAAAGTTTCCACCCCCCCAAGCTTAATTTCTGAATGTTTTTTGACCAATCCTAAAACAGATAAACTTTTAGAAATGTGCATTCAGCCTTCACAGAACTTGACATACCAAGGCCATGACGATGAGTGGACATAGGTGGCATTACACTCCAAGTTTTTGTCCTAGGGTTGTAGCACTCCACAGTATTCAGTGTTTTCAGTCCATCTCTGCCACCAACAACGTACAATTTATCATCTAAGACCGCAACTCCAAACTGCAATCTCCGTCCATTCATGTTTGCAACAGGAGTCCACATGTTGGTACGAAGTTCATACTTTTCAATGCTTGTAGCTCCTCAATGACAACATACGCAAGTTATAAAAAAAAATTTAAGAATTATTAGGATAGGGTATTTTTTCAGCAATATGCTGATCCCACAAGACAGCATGACATCCTGCAGCATGTTCTTAATTCTATGGATACAAATAGTCTCGTTTGACTTCCTCAGGAATTAACTGCACTATTATAAAGGAGAACTTTCTCACTGCTTTTCAAGATAAAAAACAGGATTCCCAACTGCTTTGCAGAATCAAGCCTTTAGAAATAAAATCTTAGGAGTATAAAACAACCCTCGTAAAATGCAATTATACATTGAGACCAACTGGTTTGTAACATTAGAAAAAGCCTTGAAGTTATGTGACATGAAGTACTAAAACTGCTAACTTTAAAACAAGTAGAAGAAAGTACTTTCTCTGCAACAACCTTTCTAACTTGCAAGATTCAACAGTATGGAAATGCCTATAAAAAGGAAAATCCAAGTAGCTCAGACAAACATTTAACAATTAGTTAGAAAGCTTTTTTTTTTTTTTTTCCTTCAATGCAGATGCAGGTCACCTTTGTGTCCTTTCTGTCATTTTCTTCCTTTTCCAAATTAATTCCCACTCAAGTAAATAAAGATTATTTTTCACTCAACTCAACATTTCACTACTCAGAAATCGGATATTCCCTTGATAATTTCAAATCAATCATAACTCTAGCTTGCAGAGTGTTAACAGTATTATCAAAGCTATCCAGGTTTTTTTAACCTAATAAACAGTGTACTTCTAAGGCATTTTTATACTGCAGAATCCTTTAATTTTAGAATTAACGTGGTATAAAAACATCTCTCAAACATTTCTTTTAAAAAGAACCACAACAGCTCATCAACTGATCATTATATAAGCCGATACCTTTTGTTGCATCCATTCCTCCAACTGCAAACAAAACACCCACTGTAGATTTTCTGGGTTTGGTGCGAGGACTTTGGAGCATAGGTCGTCTCTCTGGCAACAGATGGTACTTCATTGCTTCCATAATAAGTTTTTGACATTCAATGTCATCCCTAAAGAGTGCATTATTTTCCATATCTGCCAGAAACTGTGAAAAAGAAAGAAAATTGCTATAAACCACATGAAGAATAAAAACAAGATTGTGTTTTCATAGAATGGTTTGGGTTGGGAGGGACCTTAAAGATGCTCTAGTTCCAACCCCCACTGCCATGGGCAGGGACACCTTCCACCAGACCAAGTTACTCAAAGCCCAACCCCCACACTTCCAGGGATGGGGCATCCACAACTTCTCTGGGCGGCCTGTTTCAGTGTCTCACCACCCTCATTGTAAGAATTTTCTTCCTTATATCCAGTCTAAATCTATCCTCTGTTACCTGTTGTTACCCCCACACTAAACTGTAGTGAGAGTGTCCTATCACTACATGCCCTCTCCAGCTTTCTTGCAGGCCCTCTTTAGGTACTGGAAGGCTGCTATAAGGTCTCCTGGAGTTGAGTCTTCTCCAGGATGAAAAATTCGTACTCTCTCAGCCTGTCTTCATAGCAGAGATGCTGCAGCACTTGATCATCTTTGTGGTCCTCCTCTGGACTTGCTCCTCCTTATGCTGGGGGTCCCAGAGCTGAATATATTACTCCAAGTGGGGTCTCATGAAAGTGGAGTAGAGGGGGAGAATCACCTCCCTTAATCTGCTGGTCATGCTTCTCTTGATGCAGCCCAGGATAGGGTTGGCTTTCTGGTCTGAGTGCACACCGCTGACTCATGTTGAGTTTCTCATCAAAGAACACTCCCAAATCATTCTCCTCAGGGCTTCTCTTGAATCCATTCTCTGCTCAGTCTGTCTTTATACTTGGGATTGCCCTGACCTACACACAGGCCCTTGTACTTGGCCTTGTTGAACTTCATGAGGGGTACACAGGCCTACTTCTCAAGCCTGTCGAGGTCTCTCCGGATGGCATCCTGTTCCTCCAGTTTTTCAACCACACCATACAACTTGATATCATTTGCAAACTTGCGGATGGTGCACCCAGTCCCACTGTCCATGTCACCAATGAAGATGTTAAACAGCACCGGTCCCAATACCGATCACTGAGGAACACTGCTTGTCACTGGTCTCCACTTAAAGTTGTTGACTGCAGTGCTGAGTATGACCATCCAGACAATTCCTTATTCACCAACAGGTCCATCTGTCAAATTCACGTCTCTCCAAGTTAGAGACAAGGATGTCATGTGGCACAGTGTCAAATGTTTTGTACGATGATATCAGTTGCTCTTTCCTTATCCACCAATGTTGTAACCCCACTGCAGAAGGCCACTAAATTTGTCTGGCACAACGTGCCCTCAATGAAGTCATGCTGGCTGTCAGCAATCACCTCCTCATTTCCCATGTGCCCTAGCATAGTTTCCAGGAGGATCTGCTTCATTATCATGATTTTATCCAAAGACTTCCACTGCCTGATTTAAAATCCATATATTTTCAAAATGGTCATATAAAAAAAAAGACTAGGTTAAAGATAAACTTGTAATAAATAAAGCATTCACATTTTAAACTAAGCCATTAAGTATCAAAACCAACAAAACCAACCAACGAAGCAAACAAAAGGAAGGCTATCTGATCTTAACGGATGATTTAACAGTCCAAAAGAAGAACAAACTTCCTTGTGTTCCAGTGCCACTACAGGTATGTTATCACAGAATGGTTTGGGTTGAAAGGTACATTTAAAGGTCATCTAGTCCAACCTCCCTGCACTAAGCAGGGACATCTTTAACTAGATCGGGTTGCTCAGAGCCCCATGCAACCTCACCTGGAATGTTTCCACAGATGGGGCTTCTACCACCTCTCTGGGCAATCTGTTCCACTGTTTCACCATCTTTGTTGTAAAAAACTTCTTTTATCTATTCTAAAGCTATCCTCTTTTAGTTTAAAACCATTACCCCTTGTCCTGTTGCAACAGGCCCTGATAAAAAAACCTGTCCCCATCTTTCTTATAAGTGCCCTTTAAATACTGACAGGCTGCACTAAGGTCTCCACAGAGCCTTCTCTTTTCCAGGTTGAACAACCCCAATTCTCTCACTCTTTCCTGACAGGAGAGGTGTTCCAGCCCTCTGATCATTTTTGTGGCTCTCCTCTAGACCTGTTTCAACAGGTTCATGTCCTTCTCATGCTGAGGACTCCAGAGATGGACACAGTACTCCAGGTGAGGTCTCACCAGAGCAGCAGAATCACTTCTCTTGACCTGCTAGCCACAATTTTTCATGTTGAAGGAAATGGAATCAGGCTCTGAGTATGTAGGTCAGTTTTACCTCACACTCTTACTCCCAAAGCCACCCAATCCAGAGGTCTGTAAAAGTCACTTCTGGGACAGGCTGAATATTTTAATATATATTCTATTCTCACTCTCACAGTGACCCAGATCACAATATATCAGTTAATACAAGCCTTTTTTGTTAAAAATTTTGTGGTCCAGGATGCCAGCAAATTTGACAAGTGTTAAAATTTTTAATCTGATGAATTAAATTAAATTAAGATTACTAATAAAAGTTACTAAGGCTAAAGATTCTGGAGTCTTTTGTTTGTCAGACTGCAGGAAAAATACATTAGTAGATCGAGTGACCCAACTGTGATTATCAGAAGTCCAGACAACTGGCATTTTTCTGAGCTGCAAGATGGCCTGAGTAACAGAGAAAAAAAGCAAGTGAAGTGCCCCACTGGGACTGGGACAGTTGTCAGAACAATGAGAAAAAGGTAAATGCCTCTGAATTGCCATCACAAAATCCAAACACTTTGTTTACATTAGAAATACAAATCCACAAACCAGAATGAGATCTCATTGTTGAGCTGCTGACAGCCAACCGATAACAAATATGAGTACTAAAGGGACTTGTTATGAAATAGTTGTGTATAATATGGTCTGTATATACTGGCTTTAAAGCTGCCTTAGGATAGCAAAGTGGCAAGCACGGTATCTGTGGTTCCAGAAGAGATAGAGGTAAGTACAGTCCACTAAGCCTGGATGTCTCTGTATCAGGCAAGCGAACAGAAACTATGACAGAAAACATAATTAACATACACAGAGAATAAAAAACCTAAAAACATTTCAAGCTCTTCACAAGTGACTTTTCTTAAAACTGAGCCTGACTTTTGCAGCATTTCTCTAATTGGCTAATGTTATGATTCTATTTAAAGCAGTAAATTGAAATGTTCACATGTAAATTAGCAGAGGGAACTTAATTTTGATGCTTTAGTTTCAGTACTTCCCACTGGTTCTTCTCTTGACCCAAAGCACCACTTACCACTTGTATCACTTGACAGGGACACTCTGTGATTATAAAATAGTAAACTAAAAGCCATATTTTAACTGTCAGCATACAATGCTATAAAACTGCACGTTTTTTAAAAAAAAAAATTAAAATCAATGAATTACTACTGTCCTAAATCAAATTTTGTCACAGGTGAATGAATGGAAACAAAGGCTTGTACACAAGACCAATTCAGACCTCCAGCATATTTTTCTGATATTCAAGAAGCATTTAATACATATACACATGGTGTTGCTTTAAATGAGTTTTGAAACAAGATGCAACCTGAATTTTCTCCATCTTCTAACCCCCCCCAACCTATAAAAAAGTCTTCCCATAGCACAGTCTCAATCTCTAAAAGAAGCTTCATCTCAGTTAAAAAGAAATACAATTTAAGATTGTTTTGGTACCCAAAAATTTCCTCCTGAAACCAAACCTACTCTATTACAATTGTCTGTAAATATTCTTCACTCTAAGAATTTGGAACAGGCTTACTTAAATGAAAGCAAATTTTTTCCAAGTTTTATTACTACATAGCTCCTCATACTAAAGACATTTATGGCTGAGCAGTTACAAATATTGTGTCAACATGAAATTAGTCATTGGAAACGGATGAAGAGAAGGATAGTGCAGATACGTAAGTGCTAAAAATTTCTGTCTAAAATGAAGCATAACCACCTTGTAACTTAGAAATTGCTTAATCATTGTTTTCATTAATTTATCCGCGCTGGGATACTTGCCATCTTCCAGCCTAAGAAGCTGACAAATATTCATCTTTAGCCCTTGCAAGAGCGAAAAAGAGACTTATAAGTATTTAGAACACTGCTTGCATTAACCAAAATGACAGAATGCTATGTACAAAGAGATGCGTAAAAGCACAACCAGTAAAACTGACAACTCATTACAATTTTTTGCTTCATGCTACAGCTTCACAGTATTTCCAAAAGTGTTTTTAGGTGCATGAATCTAATATTCTTTGCATCTCTGCTTGCACTGTTATTGATTTCAGCAAGTTGTTCAATTTTCCAGTTTCATTTCTTTCAAATAGCTTTAACCTTTCAACCATAAAATTTGAAACCTTTGCATTATCTTCTATTTGCTGTCAGATTGCCCAGTGTCATGTGATTATGAAGCAAAACATGATTCTGAAAACATTAAAACTGTCCTAGGCATTTCTAACCAATTTAGTCAATTCACTTACTGTTGCCATATTACAATCACGGCTTTAACACTCCAATTTATCAAAGTAATTAATAAAAAGGCAACAGAAAAATACTGTATTAGGAATGTTAAGTACATACTTGGAGAAGACATGAAAAATTAAATATAAGTGAAACATTGTATTGCTTTTTGTGTTTCATTCTGCGATTTTCGTCATCAGCTGCTGATTGGACGTAATTTAATTTTAGTACATATTTCTGGTTTCAATTACAGTTAATTAAGTAAAAGGAATACAGCAGTGGTTATTTAGTTATCGATTAATTAAATGCTCAACAAAAGAATTATTTCCTCCAGGTCAGCTGGCCTACACTGTATTATGTAATTAATTTTGTCTAGAAAAGAAGTCAAGGCCACAACTGAGAAAATCCTGCCACTGAATATATGGTAAGCAGTATGGAACCATTAATACTAAAATGCTTGCTAGTGAGTCTCACCATCCAGCAAGAGGATACCAAATTAGAGGTAATACACAGAATGTTGTGCACAAGATTTATCATTATGAATAAATCCAACTCAGTTTTTGTTGTGTTAATGAATCCTACTTATTATTCAGGTTCCATAAAAATCCCATTTTCTTCATTTAAGAGAGATAATTCTCACTAAACAAACTAAAAACTTTTGACTGCATAGTAGATATTAAATATTACTAATGAAGGTCCAGTAATGAAGACTAGCACAAGAGCAGGAAAGATAAAATAATAATAAATCAAACCTAGCTTACATGCATGTTATCAGATAATGAATGCAATGCTACACATGACCATAATAAGAGCAGTCATTCCTACAGGACTAGGAAAACTGTAATTCACAAATGTTTAGACAAACTTAGCTCAATTCTTCCTCAACATTGTGTGTAAATTTCCAAGAAGGAGAAAAATTATTGATTGGGAAGAACAAAAAGTACCCGAAGATGGTTTATCGAGAATTAATACAAGAAACATCACTCCAAATAACTTATACAAATCATATTTCCTAAATCTCAAGGGTAGCCCAATTATATGAAGGAAGTGTAATGATCCAAATAAACTGTGCAAGTTCAATAAAGAAGAAATTTAAGAAGGACACATCTTCCAGTGACAAACATATCCTTGGTAAGTACTTTTCCAGGCAACCAAAGCAATTTTTTCCTAGCAGCTCTTGTGTCCTGACTGGTCTCAGGTTATGATCAGAATATGCTGCAGTTCACAGACACAAACTCTCATGCCTATACAACATGCTAAATCCTTATACAAAGCTCTATGAATCCAAATCATTAAGCATCCTGAAGCTTTTAGGATTCGTCACTATCAGTATCTCGATGCCGTAGATGTTATGCCCACTTTAACCATGGTATAAACTAGAGAGGAATTGAACAATTTACTTGTGGAGCGAGCAGAGGCAGTCTAATGTAAGCCAGGAGTTTACTGAGATCTTTCCTTCTCTGTTCCAAATCATGTCGAACCCACGTAAGTAGTGCATTCAGTATAGTTTCTTCATTAGGAATATTCATGTCATCACTTGCTAAAAGCTTTGCAATTTCAGTGGCTGGCAATAACAGAAATTCTTGGTTTCTAATTACTTCCATGAAGTTTTCCTGAAAAAGAGAAGTATTTTTAATACAGGTGACATCATACTTTGAAGGCATTTTATGGATTTCCTAGTGCTTCTTCTCCTCTTTCCCCTCCCTTCACACTATCACTCAGTTGTGTCAGTAAATACCACTGGAGAACTAACCTGGGAGGAAAAAAATAAAAAACGTGCTGAGTTATTTTGACCTCTGATCATTTCCCCAACTCTATCATTCAATCCCACAGACAGATGTGCTGAAACAACCAAGGAGGGAAGTATAGGGACAAAAATGAGCAATGGGTTGTTGGGGTTACTGTCTTGGCACTGTAAATTGAAAAAATACTTTCTGAAGTGTAGTTTAAAAACAAAAAATAAAAGGTCCAGTTTGTTCCTCTTGATATGGTAGAATACAACACGAGATGCTTCGTCAAGCAAAAAGCACATGTTACAATTACTGGGCACATCTGTTTTCATTACTGCTAGATTAAACTATGGCATTAAGTTTTCAGAGGAAATAGACAACAAAATTTTACTGTCGATTTTAAATGGACTATCTTACATTTATTTTACTATTTTGTAGGTTTTATACAGCTGATCTGATTGACTGGGGAGCAAAACACACAAAGAATTCACAATATTGTACACTTCTTGCTTTATTTATGCTGATAGGATTCAATTTTCTAATTTTTATCTGGTCATTTCCAGCAACATAACCTTACTTCAAAACAGTAAAGTCACAATATGTAACATTTCTGGCATAGAACTCCTATTACTTCATAATATGTGGATTTGCGGAATATTCTGTGAAGTGAATTTAGGCAGAAAAGTATGTCGAAACATAATCAACAC
This sequence comes from Chloroceryle amazona, assembly GCA_027560015.1. Lineage (NCBI taxonomy): Eukaryota > Metazoa > Chordata > Aves > Coraciiformes > Cerylidae > Chloroceryle > Chloroceryle amazona. The sequence goes on from JANHFX010016405.1 coordinate 19,370, forward strand.
TATGAACTGACAGTGAGAAACCTGAATATAACAGAAAAGGGTGAGATTATGTCTATCCCTCTTTTCCCCATACACCTTTGCAAGGCAGCAAAGGAAAGTAAAAGCAGTCTATGAATCATAGAATTGTCAGGGTTGAAGGGACCTTAAAGATCATCTAGTTCCAATCCCCCTGCCAATGGCAGGGACACCTTCCACTAGAATCTTAACATTTAGAGTTTTGTAGCTCAAACCACAGTTAATCCTGTACTCCAAACTAGAAGTAACTTCATGACAATAAAAGACTATTAAATCAATTTAGTAAATGCACCGTTGATTGCTGGACAGCTAATGGGATGCTGGTTTTGCTCTGCTGTCTTATGGACCTCCAAAACACCTGGAGGTTAAAGCGCATTAGATCCATAGACAGGGAAGTCTAACTGGGCCTAATCTCAAAATTAGCTTTACTAAGAACCTTGTTTAATGATTTAAGAAGAAAGAACATCACACTAATGGAAAAAAAAAAAAGAAATACACATTGGGGAAAAACAGATAGGATTTTTAGGTAAAAAGAAAAAAACAGCAGGGAGAAATTTGTAAGCAGAAGCAGGAGGTGGGCAGCAAAACAGGTACAACATTAGTATATAAAATGGGAACAAAACATACAGCACAGTTTGCATTGCATATGCAAAAGACATGACAACAAAGCTAAAAAGGTAACACTTCTTCCTTTTTACTGCTTAGTCTAATCATTTTAAAGCTATAACTCAGCAATTCAAAAATATTAATTTAATAATGAACACTGAGAAAAGAGGAAAAAACTAATAAAGAGCAAACAACTCCATGTTACATGAAAGCCACAGATACATAAGATGGCTACAAGATGCATAAGGGGAAAGATCAAAGTGACTCCACTCCATGGTAACTGGAGTTGAAATTAGGAAAAGAAATGAAAGTGTTATCTGTGTACATAAATGTATTCATGGGTAGAATTTGGAAAGGAGAATTTTACATTTAATATCTGGAAAGCTTTCCTACTAGAGAGATCCAATTTGCTACACAAAAGCAGTGCTTCCAAATGGAAACTGTAGTAGATTAGAAGGAAGACAGAGCTGTTTTTTCCTCTTTAATTAATTTAACTCCTTTTATTACAAAATGAAAGTTAAGAAAATCAGTAAATACAGGAAGTAAAAACAACGAAAGCGCTGTACTAATATTCAGTAGCACTACCTATTCACTTTTATTTTACTCTGATAGTGAATGCTTAGGAATAAAACTGAAACTGAAAACCAATCAAAATTACTTCCAGGGTTTAAACATGCAGATCACACAAATTCATATTCCACTAAGTTCATTTTTCCCACTGCTGTTTTTGTGTTGATTTGCTGTCCTAGACAGTATGCAAGCTGGAGCTGTGCTTTCAGTTTTGCTGAATAAACAGGCAGTGATCACTGACAAAGAGAAAAGCCAACACTTACTACCCTAAGCTTTCCATATTGTCTATCCAGATCATAGGAAGACGAAGGGGAAAGCACCTGCATGGAAAGTTTCCTTTGTCTCTGAAGGCAATGACAAGCTGATCTTGCGTAAGTCAGTCAGGAATCCTCTTTGGAAAGCTTTTTCCAACTGGAACAGTTCTGCTTTCAACAGCTGTTGTGTGTAAAAAGACTGATTTTCCTTCTTGCTGCTTGCAGACAAATGCTTTCTGATGGGAACAATTTCAACCTCCTCTTGCTCCCATTCTATTTTTAAAGCAGAGACTCCTTTTGAGTATAGTATCAAAGCATTCCACTGGGAATACAGCCACTCTTTGGCCTATGTCTGGGTTTTTTTATAATCAGAATCTGGGTTTTTTTATAATCTGAATCTGACAATTCCTCTTCCTCTACAGATAGAGTTTCTGAAGACAAAAAGGAGGAGCCGGTGTATATCCTAGCATTCTTAACCTCCTCATTAGCCTTTTCTTTCCTTCTTCTTATAGGAACTCTCTGTGGAAGAATACGATATTTCAGAGAACAAACGGTCTGCACTTTCAGTCCATTGCTTTCTGGTCCTGAAAGTGAAAAAAGTTTCCCACCCCCAAAATTAGCTCTTCAAAGAGCTTGGCAACTTTACCAAATTACTAGCTAGGAGTTTATGTATTAGCTGAAACTGGGATCCAGAGTTCCTATGCTCAATGCTCATCCACATCATAACCTTAAATTCACCCTTCAGCAACTGCAAAGTGAATAATACTGATATCTTTAACCACTGGTCTGCCTTGGATTTGATACAGAGAAAAAGATATTAGGATCACATAAAAGAGAAGACATTATGATGCTTATTTCTACAGGGGACTTAATCCCTACAATGGGATCCGGTGAGATGGTCAGTCTCCCTCTATACTGTGTCAGAAGGATTAGAATGTTGGAAAGCATCCGAACACCTGCCGGCTGAGGATGGTAGAGATGTAGCCCAACAGGCAGCTCTAACCACAGGGGGGCTGTTTAAGATCTCAATCTGAGCAGAAGAAAAGCAAGGGGTGCTTGACACACAGGATCTGAACAAGACAAACAGGGAATGTAATTTTGTCTGCTGCTGCTTCACTCAGCTGGTCAAGTGAGGTATGAATTCATTAAGAGCTGATCTATCTGACCTCCTGGTCATCCACCAAGAGCCGGACAAATGTCAGATAGCAGCTACTTTACTTATAGTCAGCTCTGACTGCTGCGTTAAGCAATAAACCGACCTAATGCTTTCAGTGTGCCCAGGATTTGTTTAGAGTAGAACTCCTGTAGCTTGAGCCCTCTCTGCATAGTTTCTGGATTCCAAAACAGGATGGGCAGCAAGCACATACCTCTTCAGTCTTGCCAAGGCAACATCCGTTGTGCCAGCAGAACTTAGGAAACTTGAAAGACAGAAATATCTTGGGTTTCCCCAGGTGAAAAGAAGTGAATGAGTATTTTCCAAGTCAGACAGTAACTGAGTGGGATTATTTTGAACTGCAATTTGAGGTGAAAGAACATAAAAATCCTTGTTTTAGGCACTAACACAATCTTTGAGTCTAGCCCTTTGTGGATAAAAAAAATACTTATTTTTCTCCCTTTTTCATGCTCAACCCTACCAAAAGAAAAAAAAAAAACCAAACTGTCCTGGCTGTTGCAAGAAAAAAGACAAATTATGTCTCTTTGAGTTCTCCTCCTCCAAAATCATAAACTCCATATTGCAAAGATTTTTTTGTTACCCAACTCCTGCCTTATAGGAGCATCCCACATCTATCTAAGCGTCCCATATCTATTCTTCTCCAAAATTACTAGTTTCTATGCTCGGCCTCAATCAATCCTCTCTAAGATTTTCTTCTTATAAACAGCCATTGGCCATGCTCAGAAATCATACAAACTCCAAAATTAACTTTATCTGAATCTTGTAACATTATCACTGCTCATGTACTTCTGATGAAAATAAGAATGGCTTTCCACACTGCTTTAAGCATGGAAAGCTAAGCAACAAAGATTACAAAACTATCTACGCAGGGATTGACTTGGGCATTATCATGCATTATGTTTAGAATGTCAGCTCTTTCTTTTTTGCTTGCAATTAAGGAAGTTAAAATCTGGGTACTGAAGAAGCTACTGACACTTCAGAACACCTCACTACTCACCACAGGTATTTCATGTTCCAGAAATAACACAGACTAGCTTTTCCTCATCTGAAATTATTCATTTCTCTTTGGTTTACTTTTTGTGGAAAAGGAGCTACTGGTTTTCACTCAGGGTACACTATCAACTGCTTCAAACACACAAGATGACAAAAGGCATGTTTTCTATGATTTTGTGAAGTCAGCAAGAAAATCACAGAAAAGCTTTTTGTGAAAAAAAAATGAACAGATATCGATATCAAGGGAACAGATACACTACTGGTTGGCCTAATAAAATTCCTAAATTCCTATAATTGTATGACCCCAATACTATACATAAACTACAGCAAATACTGATAGCCTCTGCCCAAAAGATACCTTTACCTAGATATATCTCATGATTCTGTCAACTGTATTTTAAAACCCTGATGCATAAAATCAGAGTTGCTTTTTATACAGCATTAAATCCACTACTCATCACTTCAGTTTATTTCATGTTTCACTTAATGCATCCCGAGGATTTTTCAAGCTTTAGTTTGCAATGTCAAAAATTGACCCATTTTGATGATAACCTTAAAAATTATTCTCCTCTGAAAAAACAATGTATCAACTGTCAACACAGTAAGCAATAAAGTAATGCAACACTTAAGTCCTTTTAGTATAATGTACATCTACATATTTAATATTAAGAAGTGCAGCATTTATTAATTTATTTTTAATCACACTATTTATGCAATTAAAATCATGCCACAGAATCCAGTTACACTAATAAACATTATTCAGACAGAGCAAGTCTATTAACAGAGGTATGCCTACTGGGATAACTCACTGGTTGGTCCTTCAGTTTAACAAATGCTCATTTCATCTGAATTTCTAGCCTTCATGTAAAGACCTATTCTAATGAAGCAGGTAAGATGATTATCAAATTACAGTATGAGTCATAAAAGCCTTTAAATCTGAGAAGTTATTTTAATTGCAGAAAAACAGTTACATGGCAAGCTGATTTTTTTTTCTGGCAAAGGAAAAGAAAAACTCATAGCAAGTAATGTACATAAATTAAAATTTAATTATTTTATATTGTTCATTACCTTTTACTTCAAGTGCTTTAAAAGAACCAAAATTCCATGGAAAAGCCAAAAGTATATACTATACTCAGTATGATTCCCCATTGTTCTATGCTGCCCACTGCAGCATAAAAATAATTCAATGTTTTAACAAAAAATTTCCAGGTACTACAGGTACACTTCACCCATATGCTCTAATTCTTCTTAATGGAAAGAGCATCAAGTGGCTAGTACTTACTACTGTGGAACATTTTCTATTTTCAAACTGCTTTTAAACAAATGAAATTACTTGGGGATTTATTTTAATTGAAGATTCAATTGGACTATACATTTCTATGCAGTTTCCATAGCAACATTCATTTCAAACTAAAGAAGCTGTTTCTCTATTACTCATTATTACTAAAATTCAATTTCATGTCTCTGTTGGAACTAAACAACATTAAAAGAGGCCTTAGGAAGAATCCATCTAGTACAACTAATTAGTTTTGAAAATGGCTTTTTAAAATCCACCTATTTAAATTTCATCCATGTCAGTCTTAAAAGCAACAGTTTTGCCACTGAAGTAAGCAATGGCTGAAAGCTATATAACTACTTTCTTGCAGTCCAAACAAAAAGACAGACAGGTGCTGTAAAAGAATCACTTTTAGAAAGTTCACAGCCCCTTTCCACCATGAGTCATGAATTGCCAGTCAAAATGGCAAGACTGTAATCCCCAACATTCATCTTTAAAGGTGCATTAGTCTAACATTTATTACCATTCTAATCTTGGCAGTCCACATATGAGAGACCTGGCAATAACACAGACCAAAATACACACTTATTCTGAAAAAGAACAAATAGGTCAGAGGAGAGAGGTTCTCTTTTTGTCTATTTTTCATATTGCTGTCTCATTCAACATTAATTCTAATATTTCTCAAAGGCGTAAGCCACATTTATCTTTACTGTTTCATCTCTCTACCTAATTGCAGACTCCTTAGTTTTGTTTGAGCAATAATGAGGATCAACAATAGAAACATCTGAGTTACAATTTGCACACCATTTATTGACCTGCTTTGGTAAATTATAGTGTGTACATGATTTTAAATAAATCAGAGAACCACTCACTGAGGGAGAATATTGTATGATATTAAAAAAAAAAAAGCTATTTTAAACTCTTATATTTTAAGCCAAGAAGAAATAATAATAATAAAAAAAGAAGTTTTGAAACCAGCAAAAACTAAGGCAGCAAGAGGAAAAGCATGGATTTCTAATACTAATTACAAGACGGAAATTAAACCTTTGGATCTAGGCCAATAGCTTAACAGCAACAAAATGCCACGCCACACAAGCAAATTAAGTACTATCTTCATTCCCACATCTCTTATGCAGTATCTACATGTTCTCATTCAGGTCCCGAGAGCTTACATAGGCAAAATTTCATCAAGAAGAGAGGAAAATGCCTCACGGTGCCTCTGCAAAGAAGAGATGAACTGACTTGCCTCAGAGGTAATTCTCCTGCCTTCTTCTGCTGATAACATTACTAATACATGCTTGTGAGAAGGAAAAGAACATTTTATATTAAAATAAAAGGATGACTATTCAGAAGATGAAGTTTAATTAAGTTGGTAGGTCAGTGCTTCTATAAAGTAACTCTGAAAATATCACTGGCAAATTTATATTTAGTCTCATTTTTTTTCCCAGCCTAAGATTGATGCCATCCTAATAACCCATCACTAACAAATTAAAGATAACGCAGAATCTATATTGATGAATGCCCACATTCAGACCCTAAGTATAGCTCAGAACCCGACTATTCCACCTCATTACAAACAAGAATTCTACATTTTCATTTAGTAATGTGTTATTTTGGCCTAGATGATGGTAGTTGCCTGCTGTTAAGTTTCTAGTTTTTGACTGACAGAAATAAGAACAAGCTTTTGAATTATTTTCTTAAATGCTTATCACACAACCTCATTACTGTTAGAGGGAACCACTAATGCTTGCCTTTTTCCTTCCAACTCTAAACCAGCAACTTTATAATTATTTTGTCATTTCTCATCATGGGAACATATGTGCATTCTCGCTTGGAAAATGATCAAGGCTTTCTGGGGGAAAAACATTACTATTTTATTCAGGAAAACATCCTGTATTTTCCTTACTAAATAAAGTGGATGATACTTTAACAACATACCATAGTGTAATTGTGAGCCACCTTGTGCAAGTCAGTGCAACCCTGCGCATCAGCAAAAGATCGGATTCCAAGGCAATTGGATGGGTGAAGCTGCTTCATTAGGAACTTACAGCATGCTTCTACAACCTGAGACAGCTGAAGAAGGCAAGCTGTAGACAACAGGCACTCAATGTTATCTTCTTTTAATTCAAGGCGACCTAGTAACATTAAAAAGGTGATTAGTTTGGTCTTATCATTTCTTAAATACTGTAAAACTCAGAAGCAATGGAATTATTTACAGATATGACAAAATTTAAGGCTTAACAAACATCACCCTCAGCAACAGATAACTGGCTTTTCAAATTAGTGCTTGTAGTGATGTAAGGAAAACAAAAACGAATCCTAATAAGACTCCTCTTTTTTTTGTTTGTCAGTCATGATATGTTTAAAATACTCACTTAATTTGTTACCTAACTGGATACAGGATTATCAGAGAAACTACATTCTAACAGCAATGATTTATTTTTATTTATTTATAAGGAAATATGTAACATGAATAATAATTTCTGAAGAGCTTTTGAAACCTAGTAATGGAATATAATGCTCACAGGAGGACATTTCATTAGATGAAATTCCCATTTTCATTCTTATTACCTGTATATGCATATTGAACCAGAGCCCACAGTGCATTTGGCTCTACACCTTCCATCTTGATTTCTTCTTGTCTTGCTTCCCTTACGTCATTAGTGAACATTGCTGCAAAGTAGTCCGAAACAGAGGAGAGAACCAATCTGAGTACATCGTGCAGGAGAAAAGGAGAGAAACAAAGAGGAAAAGGAAAAAAACAAAAACAAAAACAAAAACACAACTTAGTCAACTTGATGTTTGTTAATTTATGATTCATTACTTTGCCCTTTGAAGAAATGCTGTACTGAGAAAAACATTTTACAATTGACAAACTGCTCCATGCTCTAATTCCCCTCTATGAATAATGAAGTAGTTACTGAATCTACATTTACTGCTGAAGTAAATGGATTACCCTTTCAAAGCTCAATGACTTTTAATAGCCAGCACAGAAAACAACCCACAAAAAAAATCATAAATTGGAAATACAATATAAATATACATTATGGAAATAAAAAAATACTGAATTGACTTGGATTTACATTATGTCAGTTACTTTTTTTTTATATGAAGAATGGCTTACTAGTCCTTTTCAAAGCTGCAAAAATGCTTTTATTCCTGGTGTACACATATGCATTCATTTACTTACAGTGACATCAGAACTAGGCACACTAAACATAAAGATGGTACAGAGTAATCTCTTTTGTGGGTATTTAGGCTTTTGTTAACAATCCCGAGTATTTTAAGATGCTGAGCAAACACCTTAGTGCAGAACAGCCATTTCTTTGGACTACTGAGAATAAAATACAGAGTACAAGTAACAATGCCACTCCACAAAATGTACAAGAACTCGTGTCCCAGTAGGTGTTCACAGGACTAAGGTGAAAGAGAAAGGAAACCATGTGGAGCAGGAATATTTAACCCCGGGTTGAAACCTACCACAACTATTCATGAGGTCTGCTGGTCTCTGTCCTAAGAGACCTCTAGGAACAGCCTGTGGTTGGGATCAATTTTTAAACTGCAGTAGTCTGCTGTTGCCTTGGTCACAAGGAATTAAAATATAAATACACTTGCACATGCCCTGACCTATACAAACAGCAAGTTCAAGAATCAAGCCTAGACTATGTGGTCCATCATCATACATACATTTAATCAATCAAATACTTCACACAACATCAGTTTATTCTGTTCTAAATCATTATATTGGTTTGCTAAAATGACAGAGGTCAGGAACCACAAAACAGCTTAAAAACAATTGAAAAGGGGAGCACCAGTGCTTAGGAGTAAGCCTAAACATGTATTAATGGGGAGGATTTGCAGGTACAAACACAGAGTCATAAACTACAAAGAACTGTCTCTTAATTAACTGCAAAGTAATGTATTGTTGACTACTACTATTTTCTTGCTGATTTTCTGACCATTGACCATTTGGTCAAGCCTACTGATCCTTTTTTCTAACTGCTGAGTAAATAGACTTGGATAAAGAGCATATAGATAAAAAATGTGGTTTATTTTAACATCTTATATGATTGAAGTTTTGGAATGAGAAATAAAGTCCTGTTCTTTTAAAGAGCATATTGTTCTTGAAATATAAGATTTATTCCATGGTTGACTTGCTCTTTAGATTACTTAAATTGGAACATTCTTTAAATTAGAACCTTACACCAAGGTAGCACAAGGCATCACTTCTAAGCAAAGTTTAACCTCTGGTTTAATGACCCCCGCAGCTGAATGAAAATATTGCCTCCTAGAGATATGAAGAGTTTTCATTAGATGAGACAGTACTTTTTATGTAAGTATTAAGGGAGAGTTCCTGCAACTGCTTTTGATGCTAGAATGACAAGATCAGGGTTGTATGTACAAAATAGGGGTTCTTGTTGGAAGGGAAAGTATAGACGGATAGATCTGAATAACCCAAGTATCTGTAGGTCTAATTCAGAATTAAAAGCAAACAATAACACAAAACAAACAACTTAAAATATTCACCTGTGGCAATTCTAACTTGTACTTCTACAGAGAATAGAGCTTGAAGAAGAAAGGTCTCTGCAATGGGAAACAGATCCTAAAACCTAATCTTAACACAGTTTGTTTGTTTTTCTTTTTCTTTCATCCCTCAACAGTGCAACAGGTTTAGTTAGCCACACTATTGTTTAGAATATAGCTGGACTGTACACATCTTAGCAGCAACTATTGAAGAATTGTCCAATAACCCAAGGCTCCAGACAAACACCTTCTACCAGCTGTCTGGTATCAGCAAATTTCTCCCTGTAATTTCCATTCTTGAAGTGCTTCAAAAGAAATTTAAAAAACGCAATCTGTTTACTATTTTTGCAAACTTGTGTTTGGATTCCTGAGAAGGTATACACGCTTCACAGCATTAAGGGCCTTCCACCTATTTCCACTTGCATAAGCTGAAATAGGATGTGCAGCCCATGAGTAGATTAATACATGTAATATACCAAAGCATAAATTATACTAAAGCCAATTTTGTAATAATTTTAGCCAAGAAGCATGTTCACAATGAACAGCCTTAGAAGAAGAATACACACCTTTTTTCTTAATTCAACTAATTTACGAAAAAATTTCTCACAAAGAAAGGAGATTAAGAGATACAGTGTCAATTCATCAAGGTGACACTGTGCTAGCATACAAGAAAACAAAGTCAGACTTTCAGCCAACTCTCCTTTTCTTGTCCTATGTTTTTCCCACTAGTCAATAAAAATCAATTACTACTCCACTCATGCCATTTGACACCCACTTGTTTATTCATCTTTTGATCTCATAGCTTTTTCATTTTTCAAGCTTTTTTTGTGATTGTCTACATACACATTATACAACATGAAACAGCAAATAATTTCATATAACTGAAGAATTCGTGGAAGACCATCCATATTTGACCTTTTTGCTAAAAAGGCTCTAAAAGAGCTAAGTGACAAGGATGATTTTTCAAAAGAAAATCTGTGCAATGCCTAAGAAAACTACTCTTTTAAGTTCACAATCACCTTGTTAAATAGAGCCATCCTGCCTCTGTTAGTATTTAAGATAAAGAGAATCTCTTTGTTATTTATTAATCATTAAAATTAACATATCCATCTTTATTAAGAGATTGTGAAATACTGATGTTACAAAGTACTGCCTTTCCTCCATTTAAAGACTGAAGAAAGGTATGGGTTTTTGTATTCTGAGTTTGCTGTCTCTTTTTCCTTAAGTGTAATACTTCTTTCATAATTGGTCTAACTAAAATGCTTATGAAATCAGTATATATAGACATTAGAGAGGCTTCTTAACAGTGCCAAACAGATAAATAATCAAGAAAAAGCCTTAATACAGCTGGCATTGTATTGTTTGGCTGTGCTTATCAAACGCATTTACCTTTACTCTCCTCCTTACCTAGTTACCAGCTACTGCCAAAATACTCAATTCTGCATAGATAAGATTACAAGAACTTGGCTACTGAGTTATATGCAGTAGGTTGGCTGCTCTTTCTCAGTGTACAGGAAAAATGTAGAGAAAAATGAACACGTAAATACCAGAATATTTCATCTGGGAGATCATTATATGTCTGAACAATAATTCTCTCTGGGAAAAAAAATCAAGAGCTATGGGCTAAACACTGACAAAATCTGGGTGTTTTCTGTTCTTACAGGAGTTTCCAATGCTTCTGATGACTTTAATTTCTGTAGCTTGTACTAATGTGAAAAGAGAAAGATCTACCATGTTGACTTAATTTATTTTGAAGAGTGTTCTACTGAGAACGAGTAAAATATGTGTAAGCAGGGTGGCATGCCTGAATTAAATTGTCCGCCTTGCTGGAACTGCCACAAGCTGCATCATCTAGACAATTTTCTAGGTCTTCAAAGCAATTATTACATAAAATGATGATAGCTGTCAAACCTGGCAATTTGCAGATTTAGTATCTCCCAACCTGATTCACCTGACAGAATGAAGTGAAGCTTCTTAACATCTTTAAGATAAAAGGGACACTACCTAGGCAACTCCTTGTTTGTCGCTGTGTAACAGCTGAAAATAGTCCTAGGGAACTCACTTGCTGAAGTTTGAAGGTGATACTGAGTAGCTCATGCATCCCAGTAAGAAGCACCTCATACACTGGTGGCTTCAGTTAGTTTCTGTTCTTCATGACAAAGCATGTCAAAATCAAGAACGTATGAAAGTGGTACCATCCCACACTGTATTGATCTGTATTTTTTTAAATTAAATTTGTTTTAAAGCAAGCAATAACTAAAAATATATGCAGCATGTTTATGTTAAAATGATTTCCAATTATAGCTCTCTTCCAGTGAAATCAAACCTTTCAAAACTTGTCCAGTGCTTCTGACACTGAAATGATTACAATAAACCCTTTAGTAAACATTATTAGTAGTGACAGTACCTTTTTAACATAAAGCTATCACAGAACTGCTTTATATATACTTTGACCTTTTAGAAAGATATTTTGTGTCAAGACATTTTGGGTGCAAGCAGTAAAAACCCGAGATATTTTTTTTTTTCTTATAACATAGGCTATTACAAGTACATAAAGCCAGTCTTCTTAATGAATTTCTATAAAATCCTGAACCAAATTTCCACCTGTATAGAACAGTTCTATACTAAAGTTTCCACCATTATAGAAAAGTTCAATTTTCAATTAGGCACTTTGGAGGTACTGAGATGAGGACTGTAGTTATTGCTCCATTTCTCTGTGAAAACAGAACAGTAAGAGAAAGAACTTACTGTTCAAAAGGTAAAACTTCTAAGTTGCTCCAGCATTATGAAGTGAACTCAGGACAACCATAAGCCCCCTGCTGCAAGCATAAGGTGTGCTTCTTTGGCCTTAACATTCAGACAAATTTAAAACACAGTATACTAACTACAGAAAGATGTTTCTCCTCCTAAGAAAAGACCAGAACAAATAACGGGTGGTGGCATATGTCTAATGCACTACAGAAATAGATACAGTAGCAGAATCTGGAAGAGCAAAGTCAGTTGTCTAAATAAATAAGAAACAGGTACAAACCATACTGAAGTCCTTTTTAGCAAGTTGTCTTTCTGATTGTCTTTTGGGGAAAAAAAAAATCTTCCAGTCTTTACAAGATATTTGCAGCTGTCGTCTGCACCCTTTCTACACTTCTTAGCTACTACATAAACCATACTCCAGAACTGTATACTGCAAAGACGCTACCTTGGCCAGATAAGGAAGTAAAATGATTTCCTTCTTATAATCACTGTTTTTCCTCTTTACAGCACTCTGAAGTTCTTAGACTTCTAAATTACTTCAGGGAGTGCAAATCCAATAAGGGTGTGTGCATGCCCTGTTTCCATCTGATTCACTCTTTCCACAGGGACAATGCAGTTTTGCAACTAATGACAACAAACCGAAGACCAATCTTAAGCAACTCTGTAGCCACAGGGAAAAACAAAGCATCTTGCTCACCCTATTGTCTCTCCAAAATGGATTCATCATCATCATCCACAGCTACATGGCTCTAAGTGTTTACAAAGGAATTTGGGTCAGGGTTTGGGTGGAGAGCAGGACTACCCATTTTAGCACTAACTGCAGTGAGATTTGCTTAAATCAGAGAGAGCTTTGACTGTTTAAAAATGAAGTTTTATAAAACAAGTCTCCAAGAGCAATAGTGAGTTATGGTATTACTGCTTCCCTGCTCCTCAAGTCAGTTCCCATCCTCATGCTATCATTCCTTCAGTTGTGTCAGCACAACAGTGTGGATGATATCTGAATAAAACCAGAAATCTTACTTTTTAAAAAAAATACCAAACCTAAACTAGCAACCTCTTCCCATCTTGTTACTATTACAGTATTAAGCTGTAGTTTCAACGTGGGGATAGAAATGAGCAGTGGAAAATGGGAATGCTTTTGGCTGCTGTTTCTGCTGTAGAACTTATCTTAGGAAACCACAGCTTAATTATACCTAGGTTCCTATACAAACTATTACTATTGTGCATTCAATACTGTAACATGCTTCAGTTATTCATACTCTTGTTTCACAATCTGTGGTATTTCCCTAGTTTTTAAGTGTCATGATATATGATCTGTTAATTGCACAGATGACAGATAGGGTAATGTTTGATCTAATTTAGCCATCTAACACAATGTCAGACTTCAGTAGTCTGCTATCAAAGGACTCTCCTTACTATGGGAGAAAAAAACCCCTATGTGGACAGAACACTGTCCTTATTGATAATTAGGACTCCAACAACTTAATTGTTAGTAAAAAAAGAAATAATTTAATAACAATTTTCTATGCCATTCTATGGTACAGAAACCATTACTACTTACAGTATTCCAAAGGTGCATTTGGGACTTTTGCAGTTTTTATTTTGTTATGCAAATATCCTACTATAGGCTTGAAGGCAAAAAGTAGAACATGAAAACATGACAGCTATTTTTTGATGCTGTATCATATACAACAGACAGGAATTACCTTTTAGTTTCCAGAAAAATGTTAAAAAATATAAGCAGGTTTAAAAAATTCTATTTTTTTTTAGGATGTTCAGACTGTTTTAAACATAGGACACACTTTGAAGATACATTTGTATATGAATATGAAGTTACTTCAAATTGTAATAAACTTACCTGTGAGCTGGAATTCTACGATCACCAGCAACTAACACCACATCACATAGCTGTTTGTGTCTGAGATAATTCTCCATCTTTTTAAAAGTTTGTTCAGCGTGGTTGAGAGCCTGAAAAAATTCATCTGTGGGACAGGGCTCCATAGTCTGACAAGACGATATGGTATGACTGCTGTTGGAGGTTCTGCTGAAGACAGTAACAGAAATCTTAGTTCACACAATATTAAGGTGCAGCAATTCCATCTACAGATCATAAAGCAAAAATCACACGTGATTTTAAAACTAATATACATGATTTCTTGTAATATATATTCCCTTGCTATTTTATTTCTCTTCATAGTCATACTTCATTTCTTCATCCAAACATAATCTAAACCACTGTGAAAAAGGTACAATCATTTAATGTACTCGTCAACTAACAGAAACACAAAGATCAGCCCAGTAATAGTATCTATAGTGTTGTATGATGGTTAAGGAAGAAAAGACATCTACTAAGATCCTGCAAACTGAAAAACAACAGAAGGACGCAATAAGGAATCAAACGTCTTCCTGCCACATATGTTAATGTCTTTCCTCACACATATGTTGAAGTCTTGCTTCACATTTAGCCTAAGGTGGCTAGAATCAAATTCAGCATATATGGACCTAGTAAAAGAGCGTAGGCACGCATGGGGAAAAAAAAAAGCATCAAGAAACACACCAATATAGCACCACTCCTACTGCATGAATCCATACATGTCCAAAATGAGATCTAGCACAGTTAGAGGAAAACACAGGAGAAAATCAAGGGTGGATGGGGAGAAAAATGATTCCTGTTCATACACACAGCAGCTTTGGAGAAAAGACAGAGAAAACATGAAAGGAATGCATGGGCCTAGGACATGAAGGAAATGAAACCTTATTATATTCACTGAAGGAAGCATCTTTTCTTGCTCACAGTTAGTTCTTTAACTGACTACTACTTACTTTTCCACAATGCAAGCAACTTAAAAAGTACTTTGACCTACCATAATATTTGGAAGGACATAGATTCACAAGATCTGCACCCAGACTCCCACTTGCACATAGTTGTCATGAACTCGGGCAAAATGCTCAGGGTAAAAGCCACCAAGAGACTTGGTTCAGTCCTTAGCCTAGGATAGTCATTTCAAGACAGAGTTCCTCAAAATCAAAGTCTAAATTTTCAACTTGGCTTGATTTAAAAAAAATTTTTGCTGGTTGTTTTTGTTTGCTTTGCTTTGTTGTTTTTTTTTTCATTGCTGTTGTTGTTTTCTTCTTTCGCATGTGCCCAGACAGCTAAGACAGCTAATCTAGTAATGGGTCAGAAATGAGATACCTGACTACCTACCTCCCCTGGAGGACTTTGCTCTCTGAAGCTGTGGCTAGCCATTTATTTAAGCTGCCTCAACTTCTCCAGACCCACCCTATTCCACCACTGGTCCTCTGACAAGCGGGAAAAAAATTATTCTTTGTGGCCATTGTGGAAACTGAATCAAGGAACAAAGATATATGAAAAATGCAACCATGCAAAACCATGTAACCAATATAACCATAAGCAATTCTTAAACCAGCAACCCCGAAAAAGAAACAGAAGTGGAAAGAAAAAGGTGCTGGCCAACAAGAAAATGCTTACGAAATTATTGGGTTTTATCACAATTTATCACATCTTCAACTGTGTTGACACAGGTTGTTTATTTTTTTGTTTGATTGATTTAGTTTAGTTTTGTTTTTGTTTTCTTGAAATGTATTTTAACCCAGAGTCCTCAAATTATCCCCATTAATTATGATATAAAATAAATTACATTATATAAGGGATTTGATTTACATTACAACCTCACAAACAGCTCTGCAGATTGAAATGAAGCAACAAACTAGTACAGAGAAGGAAAAAAAAAAACAAAACCAACTCCAACTTTCTAAGCCAGCCTTTGGGGGACCACACCTTCACCAGAGCTATTGCCAGCCCCAGGACTGCACACGTGTACATTTGGCACAGAACTTGTGGCAGCCACCACTCTTGCTCAATATGGAAAAATAATTGCAGTGGTGTCTATTTTCCAATACCCACCACAAAGCACTTCTTCAGGACACAACAAAGCCAAGCTTAGTTCTCCCTCTCAGCTGAAGAAGTTCAACCCTGTACTGTCCTCTAGCCAGTAACTTATAAACCATTTTCCATAAGGAAGGAAAAGAAGAAGAAAATAAAGATTAAGCTTCAGTGGTCCACAAAATGAACATGAAAGAGACAATCTAATAGTTGAGGTACTGGCAAAAAAGGGAAGGTATAACTTCAAGGCTATTTATGCCTATTACCTAATGACTGGTTATGAAAAATTCAGATTTCCTTCCTTTCCCAAACTGTTTTAGGAAGCTGTTTCCCAAGGCCATGACAGCTTGGGAAAATACACAAGCAAGGAAAGAACAGAGAAATAGGAAGGATCTGCTTCTCTCTCCCAGTGATAGTATGGAAATGCCTTCCAAAATTCTTGGCCTACATCCCTTCCACCTAGAGAGAGGAAACTTTGGTATCTAACACTGACCTGTGAATCCCATGCTCAGAGCAAATACCCAGCTGTGAGGTCCTGCAGCTCTGAGTAGCAAGGCAGCTCTGCTCCTTTTGGATTTGGCTCTCAACTCTTATTGAAGGACAGTATGAATTTCCCCTCCCATAGGCTAGACACATTGCTACTTTTGCACACCTCACACATACTCCTAAGAAAATGACATTAAAGACTGAGGCTGTCAGTGTATGAGATAAGTGTAGCACAGAACTCTGCATATTCCTTTAAGATTAAGATTTAAGGTAGCATTTTTAATGCATTAAGTGGAAACATTACAAGTAAGTTAGATGGTGGGGTTTCCTCTATGTATTCTTAAACTTGAATCACACTTTTCTTGGTCTTTCTTTTCTTTCCCTATTTATGTCAAAAAGATCCTACATAGCACTGATAAATTTTTATTAAGCATGGTACAATTTCAGGATTATTGTAAAAATATAAATTATTCTCAGTGACAAGGCCTCTTCCATGCTAGCTACATATTTTACTAACCTGGTGATAAACATTCATATACTAAAGATGCTGCCTTTCTTCAATGTCTCTGCCTAGTAAAGACTTTATACAAGAATGTGCCTTTTGAAAGCAAATACATGTATATGTCATGCTATAAACCCATTCATTTTTACAGGACTTTATTTCTTGAAGTAGGATGTTTGGAATAAGGAGCTCAGCCCAATATAATACTTCATTGCAAAGCAATGAAGCAATTAACTGGGCTAGTAAAGTGGTTATAAACGAGTTTCAAAAGTAAAACTGCATATGATGATGATGATGATGACTGGAGAGCAGAATTCACACCTCTCCTGGTGTTGTTTCAGGCTTCATTGCTGTAGCTTAAACAAAGCCACAGCACAATTTTCAATTTAAAAGCAAACTAAAGCATAACATACACACACCTTCATTCCTCCTACTTTTACTATCTCTCTCTCTCAAAAGACAGGCATCAATGCTTTTCAAATTTTAGTTAACAACCTATAAATTCCAGTAAGTATTATTAGCTATAAGAAAGGCTGCAAAACTTTTAAAAATTATTTTTAGGAAGGCATCTTTTATGCTATCTTATGTTAAATGTCTCCATGTTTGTCTTTGATATAAAAATGAAACAATAAAGAGTTCATTATGGCTAAAAAAAGACCAAATACATATTTCAAACTATTCATTTAGAAGCAGAGCTAAAAGAAGAAAATCCAAAATTTGAAATTAAATTAAATAGTATTTTATTTCAAAGTATTAAAAATTCTGTCTGAAAATGTTGTATCTGGAAATTATGCATAAATTCACTCACAATATATTATATTGTTACAAGCAGTTCACCTAATTTAGCTGTAACATCATCTGTACTTCTAAAAAGGGTCAATTTCTCCGCAAGGTAATATGAAATCCTATGAATCTGCAAAAATACAGTTTTACTGCAAGGCAAGAGTGACACAGTTAGATCAAGGGCATATAGTACAGAGGCTGACCTTATATGCAAGTACCACCTTGTCACTTCTAAGCTTTTGCAGCAAATAGCAGGTTATTTGCTTGCATTAAGAAGTCCCATTTCTTTTGACAGAAGCAACATGTTGAAGTGCATCTGGTAAGTAGAGCCTTGACGGGACAAAGGAGTCAGGCAGCATTGCAATGGAATTTCTAGGTGCAAAATCTGGATGGAGAAAACATTCCAAATAGACTGCTATTATATCTACTCAACTGTCTGGTTCACAGAATCAACAAATCCAGTCTGTATTTTGAAATATTTCTCTGCTCTGTCATTTCCCACTCCATCTACCACCACGAGTCTAGTTCTTTTCCTTTCCCCTCAATTCCTTAAGGCATTGCCTCACTAGGCAAGAGACAGCGAATAACGTGACTAACGGGAAGCTGTGCTGTGCAGCCAGCCGGCTTTGCAGCAGATGAATTCTGACCTTTTTGAGTGAAGCTGGGTTTCTCACCATTAACTAGCTGCCATTTGCAAGGGGTGACATTATCTTTGAGACTTCTGCCCAACTTCACATGAAGATGAAAACAGCCCATGTGTTTTAATGCTACCAGGGAAATGGCAGAAGTGATGCACAACACAAGTGAATTTCGGAGGCAGCACTACACACTGACCCAACCTGATTTTGCAGATACACTGAAAACCACGCCAAAGGAGGCCTGGTGCAAGAATAACCTGTGCATAGAACTGGCTTAAATCCTGTTTTGCATTTGTTTCTGGTTGTAAAATGAAAGCAATAGACGTGGCAAACACTGGCAAAACTGTAGACATGGGAAAAATACATGGCTTTCTCCTTGCTACTGTGCTTCCAGTGAAGGCCACTTTGTTTCTCTGAAAATTAAGTAGATGACATTTTAAATCTGAATTCATGCATAAAGAATATTACCTTTGTAAAGATGACATGTAAATAACAGAAAATCAACAAAACAATAAAGACATCTCAGTGTATACAGATAATAATAATAATAAAAAAATCATGACTTTCAAAGAATAAAATAGTAAAAATTTTAGCTTTATTCACACCTCAAAAAGGTTCAAAATAATAAAAGATATTTAGAGGTGATGAAATTTACTAAGTATGTCAGGAAAACGGGTGCAACTGCCTTGTGCTTAGAGAAGACAATACAGGAAATAAAAATAATGCATAGTACTTCTGAATATAAATTACACACTCCTGTTTACATTCTTGTAATGCAAACCCATGTTTGACTGATTAAAGTAGAACTCTGCAATCATAAATGGAGCATATGTAATTTACTCTAGTCAATCACCAAAAAGCTTTAAGTTTCACTACTGTTCAAAACCAGCAAAGGCATTTATTCTCTTACTAGAACAGACATCTCCAGTAGCTGGACTTGCTAAGAAAAGCCAAAAAGTCCCATGCAGCCAAAAGGTAAGCTACTTGTCTACACTGAGACAGGACACTGCATTTGCTACACTGCATAACAAACTCATGATCTTAGGGTATTTTTTTTTGGTAATAATATAATTAAAAGATCTGCTGCAATTTCAAGAATCTTTAAGCAAGGGTAGTGAATGTTTAGGTCATACACATTTGAGAAGATAAGAGACAGAACACAACTTACTAAAATAATAATAAGCCAGCTTTTATCCCAGCTTCCATACTTTTATATTATATTTTGTAAGGAGTAAAATATTTCATTTTTTCAAAGGTAGTAAACAAGAACTTCAACTGCAGAGAATGGAGTTTGTTGAAAAGAAGGATGCTGGAAGGATTCTTGGAAAAAGTAAGCAATCGTAAAAATCGTGACACTCTCCTAAAGGCTGTGAAGAGTATAAATAGAAAGAGAAAGCCACAGATGGTAACAACAAAGACTGCTAAAAATCCATAGTGTATCATAATTTAAGACAAGACAATACAATGGGCAGAGGACAAAGGTGACACTGGAGAGACTGAGGAGCACAGTAAGGCTGGACATGCACGTGAACTTAAGGGCTACTGATTTATTTTATCTTAGAGGAAAAAAAATACAGTAATAGCCAGATCTTGCAGTCAAAAGGCACAAGTTCAAGCAAACACAAATACATCTGCATTATCCTTCATCTAACTGGCACAAATAACAACAGATGTGAGAAGCTGGAGCACAGATTCCAGTGTTACCTATGCTAGACCAACAAAGTCATGCATACACAGCCTGCTAAGCCAATACTACTGCATCTTTACTTGCTTCTAATTTTGATAAAAAATAATGTAGGCTTGTTTCATTGCAGCTAGACCTCCGATTATAGCACTGATGTTCCCTGTCTTACTTTTAAGAGATCTCTTGGGTTTAGTGCAATGAATTCATATATTCATTTGTCTACACCACCATCACCAGTAACATGTATTCAGTCTGAAAACAACTACTTTGACTACATCATGATACATCTACACTGCAGTATTATTAAGAAGTACAGTAGTGCAAAAATATACCTGAGCTTTAACGTAGTCAAAGTATGTGACAATCACTGCAAAAAATGATCGTCCCGCATGGAAGCCAATTGCATCCAAATAAATAGCTAGAATCCCCTGTGGCTTTGCAAAGTCCATGCTGAAGCCTCTTATTACCTTATCTTCATTACAACATCTCCTGTTCAAGCATACTAGATTAAATCTGCCTCATATATGCTACGCTACTGTGCTGCGTTAACTCTTTTCAAACATGCACAGACATAACCAAAATGAAGGTGTAACAGGCACAGAGGAAAATGAAAGAAATTTAGCAGTAGCGTGAAAGAAACGAAAAGAGGTCAGAGACTCCCCCTTGCAAAACAACTTTTCTTTCAGTAACAAACTTTCTTATTTTTGTCTAATTCACTCATTTATCTAGCAAGAGCAAAATGCTCTTTTTGTAGTTTTCAGTTAATTTCAATTATCATTCTACTATCATACCACAATGAGGGAATCTATCAACTGTCCTCATTGTGATAGGAGACAGACAGAAATGCATAGCACAACTGGGGTCCTAAAGAACTTAGAGCCTCAAAGGTCAGTAAGACTGAGGTGAAAGAAGACATATCAAAGGTGTCTGTAGATTAAAAACTGTTCAGGGTGAGTGGAAGAGTTAGACTGGAAGTTACAACGTACTAACTCCAAGACTGTTCATACAGAGCAATACTGCAGAGTAGGTACCACATGGTATGTATATTCAGACCTTGTCCTAAAATTGGACATCTCACTAAACTGTTCAAGGTTAGCACACAACTGATGAATTATGAAATAGTGTTTGTATTTAATGTCCAAATATAAATATACTTTTTTGTATTACATTTTAATACATTTCCATACTTAAATCTACAGTAAAGTAATTCTGATATATTAATGCATGCCTGGATGAAATGAACCAGATACAATAATCTGTATGAGGTATACTCTAGGTAATTTTAGCTTGATATCCACTGTGTATTCAAGGTCTGTGGGCTGCTGCTAACTCACCCACAGAAAGTTAAGAAAAACAAATCTATTGCTATTAGGCTTAAATTTGCTATACAAGAGCCTGCACAGCTGTTGGAAAATTTTTAAAAACGCACAAATCCAAAATGATGACCATCACCTCAGGAATGTGGGAGAGTTAACAACCAGCAGCAAGAGAGGAAAACTAGGAGACGAAAACCAGCATGAGAATTCAAACCTCACTGGCCCAGCAAACAGTTGTTGAAGCTAATGCTGGATACAAACAACATATAGGAAGCAGTATGATGCGAACAGCATTACAGCTGGCTATCTCTGATCCCTGAACCTCGGTGATCTGTTCGCATCTCAGCTGCAGCCTTTGTCAAAGATCTGGTACTGAACTTTGAATTTGCTTATTCCTTATGTCACCAAGCTCTACACTAATAACAAATTAATTCTACAGAGGCTGTCCTCTAAATGAGACACATAATGATGTAAAGCTTACATAATGATGAAGTCTTGATCTAAATGCTTTTCCACCTCTGCTATGTATGTGACATGGCAAAGAGGAAGGATGATTGATATGTACAAAGCAACAGAGCTGCTTCTGTCACTTCAGGCTTTTAGGGCTTGTAACTGGGCAATAAGTTACAGAGAAGCAAAGAAGTAAGGCAACTTGGTAGCTTCTGCAAAAAGTTTTTAAAAAGGAAATTTTCATACGCACAATCTGTTTCTAATGGAGATAACAGGGTTTTCATATGGGGAAAAAAGTCCTTTGAAAGCTACATAGACGAAGTGTTTTGGTTTCTTTTGGTTATTTTTGGTGGTTGTTTTTTTTTTTCCTCAAGTCAATATATGAGGCTATATTTTACACTAATTAAAAAAAAATGGATCATGTCATTGAATTGTTAGCATCAGAAAAATTCCATCTGTTAGGCAGACTTACAATAGTCTGCCCAACACCTTATACATTCTTAACAAAGAGAGTGAAAAAACAGGGTTTAAGTAGTCCCCTCATAAGAGTAGAGATACAGGTAACAATACAAAGCAAGTTCTTACATTACATATTAAATTGTACCAACACTGTACTCAAAAATGTATCTAAAATACTTATTCTAAAGCACAAAAGTAGAACATGAGAAGAATTACAAGACAATAAAGGAATTACAAATAACTGGATGCTACAGATGATTAAGCACAAAATTAAAAAGATATTTCAAATATACTAAGTTCAAATCCTAGGTGAATTTCCTGCAGTATACTAAAAAGTAACAAATTTTCAGCAATTTCAGTCTAGACTTTTATCTCTTAAAATTACATGTTTCTACAGAGATTGCCTTGCTATGGGGAGAATATCCTATTTGGGGTAATGTTAACATAAGAATTTCACATCACAAGTAGATGATGCTGAATGGAAGGTGATATTTCACCTATATCATATATATTATCCAGTGACAAAGCTATTGAAAAATTCATACATGAATATCACTTAAAATAGGGCCTCTTCAGAGATATGTTATTTGTAGGTATATAGTTGTTGCAGCATGGTTAAGACTGCTGTTACAAAACATCAGTATGCAGGATTTCCTTTCCCTGTATTTCTAGTACTTTTGCATTCAGTGATAAAAGCAAATACACTGCGTTGTCTCCTAAGAATTTTTACCCTCCCTCCTTTCCTTGAAACTTTAAAGGTTATAGGAACCATAAACAGTGTTTATATTGTGGACTACTTTGCCCTTGCACCAAACGATTCCTTCTCCTAGGGAAGGTAAAACACTAAAACTGATATAATTAGACTGATCTGTCCTTAATAGGCTTTATTAACCAGTGCACCCTTTTAAACAGTTATACTTTCTGAAATGCTGTATCATCACAAAATTATCTTAAAAGTGAGAAAGCAAACATCATAAATAAAATGGTAAGCTAACTATTAAGCACTACATGCACTATAAAAGAGGAGAAATCATTTTAGTGAAGAAGAACTGACAGGAAATAAGATAATTAAATTGATACTTTGTTAAGAAAGATTATTAACTTGCCTAATTTACAACAACTGGTAAATAACTTTCATTTAAGAATAAATTTTACAGTTTCATCTTTACTAACAATACGTAAGAAAAGAACACCAAAACATCTTTGTAGATAAAATATACCCTTTTTTCTTTTTAAGCTAGATACACAGTTTAAGACACCTGGACAGATAACTGCAATCACTTTAAAGAACAAATTGATTGGCTTTCAACAGAATAATTTGATTTTTATCCCTGAAGTTGCAAATGCACATTAAAAAGAAATAAATCTTTGTTTTAGAATCTAAGTATTTTTTACAGTTTTAGCTCCATCATCTATAGAAACGTGGAAACATCAACTAAGAGTCACAAGGAGCTTACATTCTCATAGTTTTCTCCTAATTGGAATGGGACTAATTCTCAGCATAACTAAACAATCAGCATCACTTGAAAATAATTTAGAAAGCATCCCGTAACACTACTGTGTAATGGACAGTACCTTGCTCATAGCTGCATGTACTCAGTATACTATTTAAAAAACAAGTGCATACACATTTGTGCTTTATTTATCCACATTGACTAAAGTTGCCTTAAGGTCCCAGTAAACACAAAGAACTCCAATTATAAACAATTTTCTCTTTCTGACCCACAGCAGCTGTTAGGCTTCTGAAGCATTTTAATCTAGAATAGAGGATAGCCTATATATGCATGCTATCCGTAAACATGAAATGAAACCACATTTCTTACAATAGGAAAATAATAATTAACCTGCACGAACTGCTGTCCGATTCATTTTCTTCTTCACTTGCTCTATCATCTGTTTCTTGTCTGTCAAGCCAACGTGCACCTCCACAGTCTTCTGCTGAGAATTCAAATGTAGGGATTTCTGAGGTGGATGCCATTGGCCAAGGAGGTGAATTCTGGAAATCCTGTTGGCTGGACCTTCTGTAGCCAACTGATGATAGAGGTAGGTTACCCGAATCTAAAAACTTTGTGCCACCAGTTGTTACATTTTGTCCTCTATTCCAGAAGTCTCCCTGGTGGTTTTCACTTGCAGAGTTAGGGGCTGATACCTGATGACCAAACCATCTCCATCTGATTTTTAAAATCTGCTTCACGTCAAACTCTTTACGAGAACCAGACATCCTTAGTGAAAGCCAGTGATCGTCTAGGCAACAGGGTAAGAAGCAGCACACGTAAAAGATTTGTGCACCCAACCAAGACAAGCGAAACACATGCTCTGCCTGTCTGTGGCAAGCAGATTTTCTACAGAAGGAGGGGAGAAAGCATCGCATTCACATAAAAAAAGGCTTCCTTGACGGTATGTCATTTGAATATAAACAAAAGGAAACAGACAGTGAAAAATCCTGAGATAAAAAGAGGAGATGAAACAATCGCCTCAATCAGGAAAAATGCTAATCAGTTTACCCTAAAAGCAGCAAAGCTGTTTCTGTTGCTCTCTTCTGACCATTAGCTTTCAAACCACCAAACAGTGTTCATTAAAGCCCTTTCAGGAGCTGAATACCAGCCCCTTTTCTTAAACCACAAATGACAGAGAATGCATCTTTGAATCTGCTTCTTATTCTGTTAACTCTTGCTACTACAGAGCAGAAAAAAAAAAAACAAAAAACACACGAAAAGCAAATTAAATTCCTCCTGCACTGCTAAAGAATAACTATACAGAAAAGACTTAAAACCAATTTAAAAATAACTGATTATGCTGGGGAGAAACTGAACTGTAAATGATTATTTTTTCCCATTACAGGACATGCACTAACTTAAAAAGGACAAGAACAGCCCAGAAGGCTCAAGGGACTAGTACTGGGTTATAGACCCTTTCATCTTGATGTGCTTTGATTCAAATCTAGGTCTGCAGTAACTGAAAATTTCAATCTGAAATGAGCTAATGGTTTCCATTTACTTACACATCACTAAAAGCAAAAGCAAGGAAAAGCTAACTGGTCACTATCCAAGTGACACACCAGAAACACCCTCTGCATAACAGACAACTACTCAAAAGGCTTCTTTTCTAATCATACACAATCAGCTCTTCCAGATCAGGTTAGAAGTACTGTAATGGAACAGTAAAAAAAGAGAAATTAGTACTTTTGAGATAGAATTCCGTCTAGATAGGTGATTTATGTAATGTATTCAAATACCCAACAGAAGTTTTTACTTGAATGTGGAAGAGAAAACCAAAAGGACAAAATAAACAATGACCAATTTACATTTCCTATGAAAACCAGCATATTTCCTATATGTCATATGGAGCTAGTTAGGTATAAAATGATGAGATTCATTCCAATTGCATGCAAATAGTAATAACAATTTCAGAACAACAAAGAGGCACTGGATTTTATCAGTCCTTAAACAGATGCACATTTTCAGTCTTTACAGTTTAGTCTTCGCAACTCTCCAGGATACATATGCAACAAATTTACAAGAAGTGCTTCTTTTTATCTACAATTTTCATAAAAAGCGAATTTCACTATATCTCAGATGAACATTATGAGCTATAAAATATGTGATCTTGTAATTAGGATACCTGCAGTGTTCTTTAAAATAGGTTATATGCAGAGTCCTTAGGAAAACAGTGCCCAATTCCAGCACCCAAAAAGCAAACGCTCCATTTCATACTCAATGTCAGGAGAAAATCATGCTGTTTTCTTGGAAACCACAGGAAGGGCTAGCTTCTAACCTGGAAAGCTCACCCATCATTGCTCAGAATAGTTATTTATGAAAGTGCTTCTTGCAAATGCTAGCAAAGCTCATTTCTATAGAAACAGCATTCCAGCTGTTCTCTATAAAGAGATGCTGCATTTTAGAATGTGTACCCTGCCAGCATTCTGGCCTACCTGAAGCTATATGCCTTTGCAGCACATCCAGAAAACAGCTGAAGATACTTGGAAGATGATTAAGTAGGTAAATATATATCTTTGATGAGGATTTAATGTAAATACAAACAGGGAAATATTTAAGGACAATCATTTAATATATTAGCATAAAAATTGTATGGATGTTTATCCAAAACAGTAAGACTCACAGACCCTACTCATCTTTTACACATACAGCTAATTGTTAAAAGCTTAACTGCGTTGTTCAAACACCATCATTTGTGTAACTACAAGTGAAGTGAAATGACAGTACAGCTTAAGGATTAATAACAAAACGGCCTCTTTTTATTTATCCTCTCCTTATGCTTTGTGACGGGTGTTCAACAAGGGTGGAACAGCATCACAATTGATTGGTGTATTTGGGAATGTTCATCAGAGCAGTAGTATTTTAATTACTCATTTAACTGTGAAAAAAAGTCAGCTTTAAATACCTTTATTTCTGTTGGTATGGTAAATTCATTATACATAAGGACTGACCTGGATTCTCTTTCTTGTATAACAGACTAATTTAAAATTCAAACTGTCCCAGTACAAGTCTATGAAGATAATGGCAGAATTGCCAATTCTAGTGTTTTTTCAGCACTTCCTTGTGACTTACTTGGAAATGCAGCCTAACTAATGCTTTTCTTCAGCTGTGAAACTATGGGCTCAAACAGAGATTAGAAAACAAAATGTTTTGTAGCTTTAAGAGACCAAAACACACAAGTGTTTTCTAGTTTCTCTCGTTTTTCTAGATTATACAAACTCTCATGCCTCTATGCTCTCCCAAATTAGAGTTCTGAAACAAACCGCATAAATAACTAAAATATTTGTTTCATATAAATTAGATGTAACTTTGTATTACAAATGAAAAGTTGCAACAAGTGCCACTTAATTCTTCAGTTTATATTGACAACATTGATCAGAAATAATTGAGGGTCTGTTCTTGTTCTGGACAATCTATGAATAATGGAATAGTTTTTATCAGGTTTCCTGCTGGGAGTTAACAGACTTCTGAGGAGATGTCACAAGGATGAACTGTTAGGACTTCTACGTAGTAGGACCAATGAAACCTCATCTTTGACACCTCGTCTGGAATGGTGCTCACAGTTACAAATCCCCACCTCTGGCCTCCCATCATATGTCTTTCTAATGTGTTAACACATTTTGGAGAAACTTCTACACAGGTAAGATCACTGGTGCCCTCTTAGTCAAGCACAGTACACATTGACTTTGCAAGGATTCCAAAATTATCTTTCCATTCACAAAGGCAAATTTTTCATTTAATGACAAGAATGCATATACCAATTTTTTTCTGACCTTTGTCACTGTTGCAGCTGTACTGCAAGCATAAGAACGTTTTAAATACAGGTACACTGTCCTCTGGGGGAACATGACACTGTTAACATTAAAGAGGTTGTGCAAGCTTGCTGTGAGGACAATTCTGAGAACTCTGATTTTGACTGACTAGATTGATATTTTTAAGAGTGGAGCACCTGAACACTTAAGGACATAACTTGTCCCATATGAACAGCTCCACAAAGTAATAATTTCCTGCAGTCAGCAGTAATGGAAAGCTTCCCAGATTCTCCCTTGTGAACAAAAGGAAAACATTTGAATGCAAATGGATAAAATTAAGAACATAGCAGGATAAATTTCTAAATTGCTCTTTTCAAGAGCTTCAGAACAGTTTATCTCCACAGAGGTTTTTTTTCATTGTTATTAGTCAAAAACTTTACTACACTGACATTTTTGATATTATATATAACATGTTTATTTATACAAATGTTAAAAGAAGACTGCAATCCAGCTTAACTAGCTAAAGTTTAGATAACATTTACTCCTAACATACTTCTACTGTATATTCTGAGGGAAGATACACTCTAAATATTAAGTGCACCACTAGGAAATATAGAAAAATTATGATTTAAATGATTAGGTCCAAGTGCTTTTATTCATTATAATTTTCCCTTTTTCCCTAGGAAGTCAGTTAAATTTTCAAATCAACAAATATGTTTATGGAATGCTTTTTTGAGGCACTTTTAAGATTTAATCTCAACACCACTTTTTATGATAACATTTTTCCTGTCACTGCTCTGTTTTGGCTTCAAAAAACTATCACCACTCAACTTCAGTGCAACTCAGATACAATTTTTTCAGGGTAGTTAGTCTGTCAAATGGATTTAAAATTATCCATTTTTAAATTGGAGATCTATGCACATAAAGGCTCATCTAGTCCTTAGAAGATATTAATGATCCTATTAAGTGCCAATTAAGAATGAAAATGTCAAAATAATTAAAGTCTTTGTTTTGACTGCAAGAGTTGTTTCTCTCTTGGAAAAAAAAATACCACTTAACAAAAGCATTAAATATAAAAAGACATATTTTAGACATAACTAGACTCATTAAGATGTGATAAAGTATTATATTATTGCCAAGGTTTAGTGATCCTAGATTTGTCTTCTAAAGCATAAGAAAGGTTCACTGACTATAAGACGTTCATCAGTTAATCAAATGCATACTTACAGCATTAAAAGACATTCAAAATGTATCGCCTTTTTAAAAGGCTTCTTGAACTTTAAAATATTAATTTGAGACATTAAAATAACTGTTCAAATCAAACTGCTACAGACAAACACCAAACTACAATTCTTCTTATAACTACACTTATGTTAAATGTTAACTTTGTTTTTTTCCCCGAAGTTTTTTTATAAGTGCTGAAACTTCCAGATCATGGTTATGTGAAAAGCTCCTTACAGCAGGAACAGCATAGTTCATCCAGGAGAAAAAGAGGGAAACACCCTACAGTTACTGACTCTATGAAGTGAACTTCGTTGTTCTGACTGGCAGAAATGAGCTGCAGCTAAATTACTATCGTTACTTCGCAACTTTCTGCCACTTTGCATAGTGTTTTGCCCTGTGTTCAGACACATTCCCTTTAGAGCACTCAGCTTAGGGGTAGCATGAAAAGATCCATACAGAGCAACAGCCTGGTTTGCTGTTTATCTTATTCAGGTAAGGGTGGGGTGGCAGGGAGAAAGATTTCCACATGTAATACAAGACTACACTGTAAGATCTAGTTACTTTTTTAGCTAAAGCATCATACAGGTTCACACAAATCAACAGTTGTGATGCAAGACATTTACACTTCTTCATTAAAGCATTATGACATTTCTTTATCATTAAAGCATTAACATGAATTTCTCTCTAACCAAGTAATACCCAAGCATTATCAGGAACAGCATCATCTACAAGTAAGACAGTAATGCAGAGCTATTTCTGTGTAAACAGAACAGTAAATCCTCTTAAGCTTGTTCATCCTCAAAAAGTTTGCACTCCAAGTCCTTCAGTTATAAATGAGTTTTAACTGAAAAACCATAACAGAAAATGGACAACACTGTGAAAGGCCAATCTCCCAAATCACAAAAGCAGCGCTCTGTACCAAACGGCTCAAGCAGCCACACAAGACAAACAAAAGGTTCCCAGTTTGCACACTCCAGGAATACTGACTGGTACTGCCAAAACAAGGTAAAGCCATTAATTTAGGGACAGTAATACTCCAGCAAAAATCAACTCTAGAAATCTCACTGTTAAGGAAAAGTAACAAAACAGCTTATACACAGATATCTAAAGAGATCTTGACCAAAATAAAGCCATGCTTTAGAAACAGCTTATGAAGGTACTGCCTAATAAAGCTACAAAATGCCACATAACACAGATTGAAGGATTGTGGCAAATCCAAACAAAATAATGAAGATAGTTTCTTTCCTTTTATCAAGGTAATATAAACACAGCCAAGGTTACCTTTGTAGGCAAATTTGCAAGCAAACCGAAGAAGACACTTCTACATTTTTCCAGAACAGCAGCAGCTTCATTTCACCACAGGGCACTCAGTTTTCCCCCCAAACCCACAGAAAAATGAATAAAGAACACCAACAACAACACTGTCAACAGCAGAGTGGATGCTTGTTTGGTAAAAAATTACAGGCAATTACAGTTCTACATTAGGCCCCATACAGAAAACTATCAGGTTATGACACAGTAAAAAAACAGCAAAGAAGCAGATTTGATGTTGTTTAGGTAATCCAAGGCTGTGTTCCATGCCAGACTACACAAACTTCTAAGAGAAATACATAGAGCTCTGTGGGTGAAAAGTTTACTCTGTATTTAAATGTCAAGCAATGCAATGTCATAACGACTGCAGCCAAGTATCTCAAGATAGAAACCTGAGAATTCTAAATGAATGATTTAACACCAAAAGACACCTCAAGAGACTCATTATCTCTCTTTCATTGAGGAACCCTTGTTTAATTAGCAACTTCAGCTAACACCCTCTTTCCCCTAACTGAGACTTGCAGCCATGTAAGGGATAATATATGAGGATATAATATTTTATTACATATTTATAAAACAAATGGTGTGACCTCAGTTGGAATTCCTTCTGCGCAATTGATTATTGCAACTTGTTAACAAGTGTTGCAGAATGCAGGGTTCACAGAAAGCCAACACAAACGATCCAAGTATAAAACCAACAACCATAACACTAAAAGGCAGAATGGCCATAAGAATTCTATCAAGTGTCTGTGTCAAATTAATGTTTATGAGAACCACATTAATGTCTAATTAATATGAAAACCAGAACTTTAATGTAGTTTTAATTAACGTTACATCTCTAGAAGACATACATTACATTTTAGGAACCCAATTGTGTGTAACATCACAGATGCCAAACAGAACTTCTTATAAAGATCTTTGCAATATAAAGACTTCTACCAGTGTATGCCCACCTCCAGTTCAATCTCACAAGGGACATCAAAGGCAACACTAAGGACTTCTATAGGTACACAGGTGACAAAAGGAAGACCAGGGAAAATGTGGGCCTGCCGCTGAATGGGGCAGGGCCCTGGTGACACAGGACATAGACAAGGCTAAGGTACTGAATGCCCTCTGACTGTCTTCACTAGCAAAATCAGCCTTCAGGATTTCATGAAGTTCAACAATGGCAAGTTGAAAAACCTGCACCAGGGAAGGAACAACCCCATGTGCCAGTATATACTGGGGGCCACCCAGCTGGAAAGCAGCTTTGCAGAAAAGGATCTGGGGTGGTGATCAAACAACATAAGGCAGCAATCTGCCCTTGCAGCAAGGAAGGTTAGTGGTATCCTGGGCTGCAGCAGCAAGAGTGCTGCCAGCAAGCTGAGGCAGGTGATAATTTCCCTCTACTCCAACTGAGGCCATGCCTGGGGTACTCTGTCCAGCTCTGGGCTCCTCAGTACAAGAGAAGGACATAATGGAGAGAGTCCAGCAGAGGGCAACTGAAATGATGAAGGGGCTGAAGCACCTCTCATGAGGAAAGGTTGAGAGATCTGGGACTGTTTAACCCAGAAAAGACTTGGAAGGGGTATCATCAATGTGTACAAATATCTGAAGGGAAGGTGCAAAGAAGACGGAGTCAGGCTCTTTTCAGAAGTGTCCAGTGATAGGACAAGAGGCAACAAGCAATGACTGAAACACTAGAGGTTCCTTCTAAACATAAGGATGTACTTTTCACTGTGAGGATAACTGAGTATAGGTTGCCCAGGAAGGTTGTGGAGTCTATACCCTTGGAGATACTCAAAAGCTGACTGGACATGGTCCTGGGCAACCTGCTTTTGATGACCCTGATTGAGGAGCATGGGTTGGACCAGATGACCTCCATGGCTCCCTTCCAATCTCAACCATTCTCTGATTCTGTGAAATGTTAATCTGTTTCTAAGATGTCAAAAGAGAAGTCAAGTATCTAGCTGACCATCATCAACTTATTCCATGGACTTACATTCTTTCCTGAAACTGACTTTACAGGAATGGCTGCTGTGACAAGTAAATAATTCTTTAATTAATAACAATCTGTATTTTTCATATCAGCAATATGAAAATAACATAGGCTATCAAATGAGCATCCTCATTCTATTTGTGCACTCAGATCGATTAAGTGCCTTTACGCTGTCAGAGCCTTAAAAATAACAGCTAGATGGAAATAAACCATTTTGGGAAGGTCAAAGTTAGACACACAGAAAACAAGTAATTTTGATCTACTGCTAGTTTGTGGTTATGATCCTTAAAAGTACAGAAGATGACTGCTAACCATGGTAACTAGATATACAGGAGGTAAGGAATCCAGTGCACCAGTTCCATGCTACTGAATAGAAATTTTGCTCCATAAGGTTACTCTCAAACACCTGCTAAATGGAACATTTCTTTCATCTTATATACATATAAACAAAAGTAGCAAGTGCCTTACTTTTTAAAGAAATATATTAAAAGCATTTTGTTAGAACATTATCAAAAGGATACTGTCCACACACGTTTTCCTCCCTCCAGTATGGTATTAAGATTTCCTATGACAACTCCAAATATATAAGATTTACTTTAATAAAACAGTACAGAAGAGCATTTTCCCAACTCAGCTTGCCAGTGATGACTGCTCCTTATACAGTTCACACAGATGAAGCAATGACTACACAAGAAATGTCTTATCTCAATTTCTTAGGAAATATAGTAAAGATTTTTAAAAGAGCACTGAAGTGTTCATATTCGGATTATGGATTTGTGGGATGAATCATCATCATGTCTGCAAAATATCCTGTTCATAATTAGACATACCAGTAGCTGATAGATGCATGTTACTAGAAAGCATTATCTTGTAGAGCAGAAAGCCCAAATATTAATCTTATTTCTCTGTAACAAGTGACATTTACAGCAGTAACTGTAAATCTGAAATTAAGCACTGAAGTGAAAGATCACCATCAGAGAGCAGTATTCATAATCAAATAGTCTCAGAGATGTTTAAATTGGAACACACATATATTTGTTTATAAATAAACCATAAAGTGCCTTGGATCACTTGTTTTAATTATAAGCACTGTTTCTTGATGATAGTTTTTTCATGTTACCACAAGCTTCACAAAGTCATAAAAGCAACATGGTTAAATTAGAGATGTTAATTAAGGGTTTCCATTGATTTTACCAGTGATTTGGCTCAAGGAAGTATTATTAGGAAAAAAACACGCAGAACAAATCACAGTACATTTAATTATGCCCTTCACTCTAAAACAAAACTAGTCCCCTGCCTTGGGTCAATGTTGCTTAAAATAATATGTATCTGAGGTATATAAGGAAAAATGTATTTTAATTCTGTATGTGGATATTATTAAATCTCAAATTAAACTATGTATCCAGTCACTCTGTATTCCTAAATATAATAAGAAAAATGTATTTTTAGGTTTTTCATTCTGTCTCTGCAGTTTCATGCAGAAATAATCTCAGGTTTCCCACTATTAGTTATTTTACAAGCTCTTCTAGCAGTAACTCTAATTCTCTTGCAAGCTTTATCTCACATACTCTCACTCACCCACAGGCAAACATATCCCTCCCTACTAAGTACCAGGACAGGCAGGACAAGCAAATCCTTTGTCATATTCAGACCCAGAAGCAGACAGGCTCATTATCTGGCAGGACAAGTAGTATGACTAATTTGGCCTTCCCTACCTACCCATATTTTCAAAACCTTTCAGGAATTCAAATACAATAAAGGCTCCATACTGTCAAAGGTTCACTGAAATTGGCAAGTAGAGAGAAATGTTATTAGGGAGGAACTGATGAACCAGAAGACATAAAGCCAGCTTGTCTGGGGAACTAAAAGACTCATAAGCTGAATGTATTTTGCTTCCGAGTATGCACGACTGCCTTAGCTTGAGTGCCTACATATCACCCAAACCCAGGGTTTAGACACAAAGTAGAACAGAAATAATCACAATATCTGACTGTTCACACACAGCCATGAGCTTCTACTCTTCCCTAATTGTGTATGAAATTGTCACTGAAATGACCTTGACAAAGAAGGCAACAATAGTAGAAATCTAGACCACCTAGTAAACCTTTAAATCATTCAAGTACTTGCAGAGTTAACTGTTCAGCTATCCTAAGAGGCAAACTGATCCCCATCTTAGCTGCCTCAGCCTTGCTTTCACAGGAATCCTGCAACATTTCCTGTTCTGCACAGAGATTGAGAAGACAACAGCAATAGAAAGAAAATGCCAGGAGGAACACAGGATACTAACCAACACTGGGCACTCCAGGGGCAAGAGGTCCACTACTGAAATAGCATGCTGAAAAAACTCTTAAACCCAGATGGCTAAACTGTCAGAAGGAGAAGGAATATTTGAGAAAAAAACTTTACTTGCTTACCAAGTGTTTGTTTTTTTTTTTTTTCCTATCAACTCAAATCTTAAGGGAAATACAAAACTAATATGTTGTGGTTAATGCATGTGGATCTCATCAGATTTGCTCATCTATCCTCCCATTAGCTCAAACTTTTAGGAATTCCTAATTTAGTTTTCAGTATTTATAAAAAGTATTTCTCATTCATTGAGCTTGTAAGTTTTTAAGAATTATGTTTGAATATTTACTGAAACTATCAGTTAATCTGGTTTAAGTACAATTGTTCTTTGGTCAAAAGAGCCAACAATTTCTTATGCAAAGGTACAATTTAAATTTGTATTTATTAATGAAAAAAAAATGTATCAAGAAGTGAGAGGAGGTACGTAAGAGTAAAGTTCTCTTACTTATCACTTGATCTGCACACGTTTATAAATGTATTTAATCTACAAGTTTATTTCCTTGGAAAATACTTCCAAGTTTAAAATGCTATGGTTCTTAGTAAAGATCTTGCCAAGCCTTATCAAATTATGATAACATCATTAAATATTCCACTTTCTTAATTCTTTAATTATAGTTTGAATGCACAAGTTTGTGATTACATTTACAGCCAAATACCATTTCTCTTACTGCATGTAAAAGTGCAATTTAAACTTTGATTTCATCTTCGTCAAGGACCAACACATCACTTCAATATTTGAAAGTGCTTCTTTTTAGAATATTAGTATATATTTTAGAATATCTATGAGAAAAATGCAAATGGATATAATGAATAATGAATGTAGAATGCTTTACCTGTCTGGAAGACAACTATCAGGCTAATACGTTGTTTGTGCAAAAGACAAAATAAAACGTCTACTCTCTGGTAACAAGTAAGAACTTGCTTGCAAATAATCCAATGACCAAAACCACTGCCAAAAACCTCATCTTTCTGTAAGCTTCTCCTATGTCTCCTCACCACTTACGGACTACTTACAAACATTTAACTAATTTGAAGGTTCAGCCATATTATTATTTGCATCCTTTACAGTTCAGGTTAGTAAACCTCTCTGGACTTGATTCTTGTTTTATTGTACACTATGAATATGTACCATATTACACAGCCAGGTGCTGTTATTATTTTATCTCTTCTACGGGTAGATTTTAGCAAGTTCTGTTGGCTCTGAAATTGTGTTTACAGTAAGTGTAACAATGGTGTGTGCTTTTTTGTTAATAATAAATTATACTATTTCCACTGAAAACAACTTAAATCTGTACTAGAGAGATTGCATCATCATCATGATGCCCATATACCCCACATCAAAATATCATCAGTATTCCTTCTTACAGCTTCATAAAATACTGAGGAAAGGAGGGGAGGTGGAAAGATAGAAGACACATCAGAAAAAAACACTAGCATTAAAAATATAACATAAAAGAGGTCTGAGGTAATATAGTTCTCTCCTTTATTTGCTTCTCAATAGCTATCTATGACAGCACAATAGCTTACCATACTTTGAAAGAAATTTTTGAGAATAGGATGGTATAAAGACCTGACCACCAGTTTTGATTTCCGCTGTCTTCCTTTATTGCACTTTCCCTTTTATTAACAATGAATAGAGAAAATTGATTCGAAAGTGACAAAAAACCCCAGGAGTGCTTAGAAAGTGAAACTGCTTATATTTCAATAGGCTGCAAGATCTTCCTATTCAAAGTCAATATTAAAAATTGTTATGTGTAAACAATTCCTGCAGCTGAGAATATGGCCACCAATAAGCAACACTGAGCAGGAAAGGGTTACAAAACCATAAACAGGTAATCCTACCACAGCCTGTCACTTATTCTGAAAAATCTGTGTAAAATATGGAAGGAAGAATAGGAAACACATTCTGCTTCATCTAAGTGTGGCTTTTAAAATATACTGCTTATTCATTAAATGGATTAAAAAAATATGAGAACAGAGAATTTTAGAGAAACTAGCAGGAAGCATATACAGCAGAAATACTTTAGAAATTGAAACAGTTCACTCAAATGAAAACTTACAACTGCAAAGTTGAACTATTTTTTTATGTTTAGCTTTTCAAAAGATTGTCTTTTTTTTCTTTCTTTCTTTGGCAACTGCTATTAATGCAGCATTTCAGAAAATGTTGTACCTCGGATACTATTAGTAAGGAAAGGGTTTCCTGCAGACCCTCTCTTCTTACAGGTTTAAGTTCTAATCAGAACTGAGTTTGGAGAGAAGGGATTTCTTTAACCAAGCACACAATACTATGATCACAAAACACAGAGTGATGAAAGAAATAATCACGGTAGTGACCTCGTAATAACCAGCATTTCACAAAATAAATTAATTTGTCATTTAATGTCATCCTTTCCAATGCTACTGGTGTAACGCTTATCCAAGGTGTGAATTACTTTATTGTTGGATACATGAAGCCTATCTAGTTGAACAAATGTCTTCAGTTGCAACCCACAGGAAATAATTAAGGAAAGACTACCAGAAACAGGTCTGAAAATATGAAGTTACCCACAGCACTCTTGTTAAGTTACTTAGGCTTTCATTTTTGTTAGGCAAGACACACTCTGCTCCTCCTCTTCCCCATATAAAAACCTTTAAAGTATAGGCATGAGCAACACTTTACATTTTCAAGATGTTTTTCAAAGGCTTACAGGGCTGTAATTTTGCAAAACAATCGGGCAAGCAGTGTTTTTTTGAAACTGTAAGAGGTGACATATCTGAAAGTTACAGAAGTATTTATCCCTTAAGTGGAAAAGCACTTATATTCTGTATCTAAAAAGATGTCTAACAGTATTGATATACTCTTTCAAGAACCCACCCCCACCACTGAATGTGTAACACAGGGCCATAGGAGTTCTCACAGTAAAATATTGATTTAAGTAGCTATTTCGTGCATTAGAAAACATTGCAAAATTAAGCAAGCTGGTTAAATTCTTACTAAGTTTTAATTAAGTTAAATTCTTTTCAGCAGAGTCAATACAACATATATTGACTATTTTGACAAAAATAACAGCTAAGGCTGTGGAACAAGTCTATCCAGACACATTTTCGAAGAGATTAAGCCAGTGCTCTACCTTAAATTTCAGTGTTTTACAGAAACATCTTTTACAATTTTACAAACAATTTTCAATTAATTCTGAAAAGCTGATGAATCCCTTGGAAGAATCCAAGCTACTAATCAAAAATTCTTCATCAAAGTATGTTTTGTTGTTATGGAAGACATCAGGATTTTTAACATCAGTTGCACTTGGAATTGCCAGAAGATGTAATTAATCGACAAAGTATACCACTGAACAGATTTAAATCAATACTTCTCTCTGCTTTACAGAAATTTGTCGCCTGGAAAAATGCCAGCATAGTCCATAAGACATAACTATGAATCACCAGTCCTGCTTGATAATTAGTCATTCTACCTTGTGGTAAAATGGGAATAAGGATTTCTCCCATAATGATCCACCTTCTCAGTTCCTTCCCTTTGGTGTACATTCTGGGATTTGTTTCAAATTCTTTTAACTTCCATGACCACTAGAGAGAAAGGTGCAGGCTAAGTCTAAAAATTCTGACAGTCTAAAGGAGGGCAGCTATTTTGCTAAGTGGATATACCACATTTTGAACTACTGCGAAATAGTGAAAAGAAGTCGTCTGTTCTCAGTGTAATTTCTGGGGAACCTTAGAAGTTCTAATAATTTTTAAAGCTCAGAAAAGTGTTCATATCATCTATGGTGGAAGATACCAACAAGGATATAGTGACTGAGGAAGGAAAGAAATGGAAAAAGGGGAAAAAAAATAATGAAGAGGGAAAAAAGTCTGACTGGATGCCAATCCTTTATAACAAGAAATTAAAAAAAAAGCCTATTATTTCCCAGAAAATATGGCAGGTGAGAAGAACTGGTTTCTCAAATTGTTTGATGCCATACATATGTGACTCAATAATAATGCTCTTATAAATGCTCTTGGGTTAACAGGTTATCAGGCAAAAGGTTCTAAAAAACACTACACAGTGTCAATAGCTTTGCAGTCAGAGCTGAATCTCAATGCATCTGAAGAAGGGAGACCAACTGACACTCTTTTGAGTTTCATTATCATGTTCTTTATAACCTTGCTTTCAATTTATCAGATCTGAGCAGAGACAGAGGAAAACATCAAACTTAAGCAGGTGTTTAATGCAATGTCCTTCTGGGCACTAAGTTTGCAGCATCAGGTACTAAAAGCATCATTATGTTATGCAATACTAAAACATTTGATATTGATGAGAACAATGCAGAGTGACAAAAACGTTCTTGTTTTGGTGTTATATGAGCCTGCATTGAAGGAAAATGCACAGTAGACTAATATAACACCAAATACTGTCCTGTTGTTGGTACTGACGACTACCATAGCTAGTGCTGGTGGTTTGACTGCTGATTACTCACTAAAGTCTGTACCACACTCACAGCCATAAACTTGGAGCAAGTTTCTTAGGTGTCTTACAAGCACTTTTTCCTTTGGGGCCACAGAAATAAGAATACTGAAGTGCTATTTTGATATATGTTTCTAAGTAAAAGAAGCTGAAAAGGATCAATTTCATTTAGCCCATATACTCACTATACTGACTAAAATTACATTAGCTATTTTTGATGCACCAATGAGGGGGAGAAATAAACATCTGAAATATGAGAGAAATTTATAACTAGCCTATACAAAAGAAAATAAGAATACTGGAATGTTGTTCAACAGTTTAATAAGGAGCAATACAAAGAAATGAGAGGATGGCAACAGACTCAAACTCTAAAGTTCCCAAACTCATGATTCTCAAGTCATGAGTGTGGTGTCCATGAACAGAAAATGCCCAAAGAAAACCAAGAGTTTGTAATAACCAAGCCCAGCATTCTCAAGTATTTTGTCATCAACCTTATGAAAATAATGTCTCAAGAGTTGTGTACTTCTAGGCTAGAACTGTCTCAGCAGATAGCCATGAAGAACACTGCAGGTGGTGCTCAGCTATCAAGCTGGGCTAAATTTCTTTAAAACAGACTCCCTGTTATTCCAGTATGTAGAACTGCAACATTCCTCTGGATGTCCTGCTCCTGGAAAGCCAGTCAAAGGTTGCAGCCCCCAAGAATATAATTAATAATATAAAATACTATGCCAAAAAGTTGTATCAAGTACCA
>JANHFX010016406.1:0-26160 GCA_027560015.1 Chloroceryle amazona
CAGGTGGTAAAACAGTCATCCGTGCTACAGGCTTTTCTTGAAACTCCTAAGATACAAGGTAGGGGTGTTAATGGTAACCCTTTACTACTGGGTTGAATTTGTAATAGGAGTTTGGTAGAACTTGGAATGGTGCGACTGATTTCTAGAAGAAAAAACCCCAACAACTCGTTTCACTGATTCTGTATCAGTTGCAGTTATCTCGAGACAGAACAGGTATTGGTCTCCTGTTTCTGGTGGTTTGTCATCCAAAACTCCTAATAATTTTTTAAACTGATAATACTGTTGTGGTTAGGTGGAAAATATATTTGTTTATAAGCTGTGCTTACAGTGCCCTCACTCCTGCAGTTTTTACACAGCATCCTCACACCTTTACAGAACAGCAGTGGTTCCCAGACCATGGTCTTCTTAAGGCCTTCTTCCAAGGCAACACAGCTGACTTTATTCATCACTGAATTATGTTTCTAGTAAATGTTTTTGTTGTGTTTTTTTTGTTTGTTTGTTTGGGTTGGGTTTTGTTTTTTTTTTTTTGTCTTGGCTTCAGTATTTTAGCCTGTTGGCCAAAACTGCTTAAAAACTGGTAAATTGTTAACTGCCTACATCTCTTGTTACATCTGTGTGGGCCTTTAGAATAGGAGCCACGGTAAAATCTGTCCCTGAAGAGGTATTGGGGCTGGTAGTTTTTGTGGATCAGGTGTAAGACCCTTGAGTATTAAAGCTGTAAAACACTCGGGGTGTAAGAAGCATGAGTCTAGACTCTAAAGCCAGACAGAGTTTTCACTATGCTGGCTGTGAAGGTCAATAGCTGGGCCAGCCACTAGTGTGCTTGGCCTGCTCCCCTTGGACAGCTGTTTCAGAAGTGGCTGAGGTCCTTAGCTGTTGAACGCCACCAGTGATGGAGAATAAAATCCAATGGACTAAATTGCTAGAGGAGGAGAAAATAAACATCTCTGCAGAAATGGAGGGCTTTCTGAGTTGGCTATTGTAGAATATTCTATACCTGCTCTGTATCTGTTTATTGCAACAGCTGATGGCTGCAAGTTTTCATCATTTAATGGGGAGTGACTCCTGGGCTGGGCCCTTTATCACAGGTTTGTTTGCCAGTACTAATCTTCTACTTAATTATGGCATGGACTGGTATTTTAGGGTGTGAACCTCCGGAGGAGGAGATCTGTATGTTTATCTTTGCTTCAGTTGCTGCTAAATGCACAGAAGTTTGAAAATTGCTCCGAAATGTGTGAGGGCTTAGTTACCTGCTGGGGTTAAACCACACCAGTGTAAGCGAATCCACAAGAGGACCCTTTCTCTTCCTCTGGGAAAACTGGACAGACATCACCAGAACTTCCTGCCTTTTTCCCTTTTCCTTCAAGCCTTTGTGTACAAGCCAGGAAGGAATAGAGAACCGTAAGTATATAAACAGTTTAGAGTCTGTATTTTGGTTCTCTGACATGGAAAAAAAAAAAAAATCATTGCACCCTTTCCTCTATGCTGTTTAAATGCAGCCTGGAACCTAACACTTGAAATAATCATTTTATATGGATTTTATTTTTTTTTGCTAGAAACTTAAAATTCAGGGTGTGAATATCTTTGTGCCTTGAAACACCCGTAAAAAAAGGAGGTTTTTTCACCCTTCTTACCCGTCACACAAGGACAGAGATGAGTAGATCAAAAAAGAATATGCTCCGGGGGAGAAAAAAAAATAGTATGAGTTTTGTTTTTTAAATAGGAGGAAATTGTAGAAAGTTGAGGGAGTTGGCCTAATGTAAACATGTCAGATGCCTTATTTCCAAGTTACAATGTAAACACTTACTGGAATTGCATGAAACAAATGTGATGTTGACTCTCTCCTTGTTTTGCTTCTTTAGATCCAGTAGCACCTTTTTTCCTGCTTGTAGGGATTGCTGAGGTTTCTCTTGTTTTAGACACGTTGCTGGTAAGTACAATGGCTCCATCTTTAAGGCATCTGTTTTGTTACTGTCTGTATAGGGGGGTCTGTAACTGAAGCTAGAATTACAGCTATAGAGTTAGCAGTATTTGCTTGAAATGTGGGAAAAGTTTTGCCTGATATCGGTATCACGAATAAATCTACTTTCCCTTGATACCCTCTATTGGAAAATGAGCTATTTTCTGTCTTTACCTTCTTTCCCCAAGAAAAGCACTAAGGACTCCTTTTTTTTTTTTTTTCTCCCCTTGCTTGTTTATTTGTTTTTAAAGACAAACTAACACTTAAAAACACAAACCCTAAAACAACCCAAACAACCATCCTCAAAACCCAACAACCAAAATACCACCCTTGGTGCATGTAGCAGGAATGGCCAGCAAAAACAAAGTATGCAGGGTGGCCTAAACACACCTGGCAACCATAGGATGAACTAGAGACTATAGTCTTCTGCCCTTGTAACTGGTACAGTGGAGGTAATAGAAAAATACAAATTTTTTCATGCTGTCCTAAGTCCTGGCTGCATAGTCATTGCAATAACTATACTTTATCAAAGCAGAAGGAAAGAAAATATTCTTTGGGTTTGTTTTCTTTTTTTTCCCTCCTTCTATCCCCTTAAAAAATAGGGGTGAACCTCACATCACTTTTTGCCCATGCTGCATTTACTCTGCCCAGATTTTCATCATCCACTACTGCAAATGAATTTTCAGAAACAATGGGTTCCTGAAAATGATTGGTTTTGTGCTTATTCCAACTGCTCCTGGTAGAGCTTTGTCTCAGAGTGTGCCCTTCCTGCATGGAAGTTTTATCCAGGTGAGAGCAAGGTCTTTATGGAAGAGCAAAAGTATCAAGCTTGGGGAGAACAAAATTGGATGCCCTATTAGATTTACCCCTCAAGCTCATTTGTTATAGCTCCATTTCCTTGCTGGTTGTGTAGACCTTACTGAAGCTGAGGTTAAGCTTACTATTAAATCAGTCCTAATGGAAATAAGTCTTGGGTCCCCCTAACTGAGAGATACCCTATTAATGACCTGCTCTCTGAAAAGATTACTACCATCAGAACAGTAGCTTGCCCACCCTTAGCTATTCTTAGCAAAAGGGTAATGCCATCTTTTTGATGAAT
This sequence comes from Chloroceryle amazona, assembly GCA_027560015.1. Classification (NCBI taxonomy): domain Eukaryota; kingdom Metazoa; phylum Chordata; class Aves; order Coraciiformes; family Cerylidae; genus Chloroceryle; species Chloroceryle amazona. The sequence continues at coordinate 3,060 of JANHFX010016406.1, forward strand.
AAGGGGCATTTTTAGTATAAATATAGTTGTCATTACTTCTTTTCAGCAATGCTTCTTTAAAAGAGTATAAACAGCAATTAAATGGTACCCACAAGCTGTTCATTCCTTTGGGGTTAGATGGCATAAAAAGTACATAAACACCTAGTGCTTTCTTCTGAAACAAATTGGCCTTTTTTTACTTGTCCATAAATTGATGAAATGCTGACTGGCTATATAGCTTGATAATGTTTGTAGTCTGCTTCCAGTGTATGTGGAAATTCCTTCTTTGGGCATTTGGTGTTTTCAGGTGTGGAAGGATAGTAAAGGATCCCATCTGGATTCTGCTTTGGTTGCAACCTTGTCTGTAACCTTTCTGAGACAGGTATTCAGTTATTTCTTTATGCATTAGGTAGAACTTTGGTACTTAGAGAATTGCTTTGTGACTTCAGACAAATCAGCACAATGCAGGATAAAGATTTGGAAGAAGTTTCAGTAGGAGTTTGAGTTAATGGCTCTTGGATTTTTCAAAGTTTCTGCTCATTTGTAGATCCTGTAATTTTTAGTGTCCTGCTTCAAGTACATTCTGGGGTGGGTACTCGTTGTGTATTATGTATTAGGCCTACTTGAAGTATCTTGAGCGCTAGAGATGGGATTACTCAAATTGACCTTTTTGGGTTTTTAACGATAATTTTTTTAAGAGCCATGATTGAGGCTGTTTCCCAGCATCTGTGCAGGCTATACTAGGTACACAAACAGCAGTTATATTGAAAAGGAAGCAGTATTCTTAACACTTGTTCTGAAGAGGGAAATATGAAAGCTGAGAAGCTGCTTTCTGGAACTGTTCATGTGCTTGGACAGCTGGTTTTGAAAAGCAGAAGTAGCATCAAAGAGCTATTAATTGCTTTTGAAAAAATCATAGTAAATTACTCAAGGAAGTCTTCTCTACTACCTTGCAACTCTCACCAACAATTTGGCCTATGTAAAATATGGGTAACTGCCTCCATATGCATTCCTCATTCAATCTAGTGATGTTGGTTTTAAACAATTCCCTTTTCCTCCCGCACCAGTGTGGGAGGACTGAACACTGAGGAGAAGTGGACTTCTTAAATCATGGTCACTCGTTGATTCACCTTCTCCATCTGGCCTCTGTAACAGAGTCTGTGCAGTGACACAAGGTGAAAGGCTGTATAGAATTGTGTGTTTGAGTGCTCCTTTTTGATCTTGAACATGGCAAATTGTCAGCTGAGCAATCGTAACACCCTGAAATAACCTGTTTCATTAAAGCGTGAACATGGCAGTGTTGCATCTGTGTGAGCACGTAAGGCAAAGAAAGTGCCAGAGACTTTGGGCACAAGAATGTGGCACAAGTCCATTTTAGTCAGTCCTGTGTCCATAAACTTTCACCTACTGATTTTTATTTTTTTTAATTTTTCTTCTTAATTGCAGCAAGCGACTTTTGTGTGCGAGAATGGGCTGCCGGGATGTTCATGCAGCAACAGTACTGGCCTTCCTCAGTGGAACAGCGTCAGTAGCTGGACTCCTTGCAGCAGTTCTGCTTCCAAACTGGAGGCAAATGAGACTGTACACATTCAACAAGAACGAGAGGAACTTGACTGTTTACACTGGACTCTGGATTAAGTGCGCTCGCTTTGATGGGAGCAGAGACTGTGTGATCTATGACCCACAGTGGTACACTGCTGTCGACCAACTGGATTTGCGTGTTCTTCAGTTTGCTCTTCCACTGAGTATGTTCACTGCCGTCTCAGCTCTGTTTCTCTGCTTGATTGGCATGTGTAACACAGCCTTTGTATCCAGCGTGCCAAACATCAAACTGGCCAAATGCTTTGTAAACAGTGCGGGCTGCCATCTTGTGGCTGGCCTCTTGTTCCTGCTTGCGTGTGCCATTTGTCTCATTCCGTCAGTCTGCGTCATTTTTTATAATAATTATCTGAACAGAATATATGAGCCTGTCTTTAGCTTTGATATCTCTGTATTTATTGCCATTGCCAGTGCTGGTGGTCTGTTTTTCACTTCTGTTCTGCTGTTTCTGTGGTACTGTGCGTGTAAAAGCCTACCTTCTCCTTTCTGGCAGCCCCTCTATTCCCACGCCCCCAGCATGCACAGCTACGCCTCTCAGCCATATTCTGCACACTCTCGCCTCTCTGCCCTAGAAATTGACATTCCTGTTATGACACATGCATCTTAAGACAACAGTCTTGGAAGCCAAATTCTTACGCTCATTCAAAACATGAAAATTGCAGGTGTGATTCTCTCCACTGCCTTGCCCTGAGCGTAATCATTTGTAAGGTCAAATTTCCCAAGGTGCAAAGCAACGGAGACTTGCATTCAGCAACTCCATTGCTGTTCTCATCTGTTACCTCCCAACCAACTTCTTTTGTTTGGGTTTGGGGTTTCTTTTGTTTGTTTTGTTGGATTTTGTGTTGTTTTTTAACTCTGCTCACTGCAGACAATTGCTAATGCTCGAACACTACACTAACAATAGTATCTGTTCATCCTTCTTCTTCCTAAGATCACAGCAGGTTTGCACCTCTTTGCTATTTGATAAGCTGTTATTAGATTCCAATGCTATTCCAAGAGCTACATAGGTGGACCCTGGCACCCATACATTATCCAAATGCAGGCACTGGAACTGGGTGCCAAGGGTTCACCGAGTTTCTTGTTCATCTAGGCACGTGTTTTAAGATGTGATGTCTGAAAAGGGTATTTGGCAGACTAAATTCAGTAGCACTGTGCTTTGTTTTCCACTGCACACAAAAAGCTACCTGCTTATGAATGTCTGTAATAGAATTAGTGTCAAATTACCCTTTATTTTTAAAGTAGCTATCAGAAGAAATAAAGATGATTTAACTAATAATGTTCTTCTGTACTGTAATAGCATTTTGTGAATTACTGGAGGCTAGAAACTCTTTTTGTGAATTTTATTTCTAGTCTGTTTTTAGCAAATTACAAAATTCACTAGATCTATATTGTGATAAAAACAAAAAGTGCTTGTATTTAAAACCTGTTTAGAAGCTTGAATATTTTATTTGAAGGCCATCTTAAGGTTTTTCAAGCACGTGTTAAAGTGTTAGTTCTGGAGAGAAAAAACAGTTGCTGCAAAATGGATTAGGAAAACCATGAAGAATTCTAAAGGCTATGAAAGATTCTTTTGGAACACTGTACCTAAGCTATAACAACATCTCTCTAGGAAGAGGATTATAACCCTGGGGAGAGATTTTTAAATCTAGATTGAGTTTTTTTAAATGCATATACAAGTAACAATGAGCCTGTGTATTTTTTAGACTTGATCTTTATGGTTGTCAGACTTTTCATGCTGTAGTTTATTATTGATTAAGAGTTAACTGTTTCAGCCTTGTTCTTAACAGCTTTTACGGTGAGCTATTTTAAAATCCAGTTATTTCCTATGCTGCCACCTCACAAGTGGAGAAAATTTTCCATTCCTGTTTTCTGTAAAATGACGTTTTGAATAATTTGCGAGCTTCATCTTGTACCTCTACAAGGATTAGGAGGGATTATAAATTCCCACCCTGGGTTGTCTTTAAATCTCTGTTTTTTGTTTTGTTTTTTTTTTTTTTTCCTTCTAACATACAGAGCAGATCAGCCCTAAGGATCAAAGCTTTTCAATGTGGGCTTCAAAATTACTTTGAAACTTGATGAGTGAGTTGAGGAGTGTTATAATTAAGGCAAGTATTTGATTTGCTCAGATTTTTGGCAGATTGAGATCTTGTGTTTAAGATGTCATTCCAATAAGGAAAGTTATTTTGATAGGTGGCATTCTGGAGCTTAGTGGATATTTGTATTTCATGAAACCCAGAAAAAAAAAATTGCTTTGATTAAAAAAAAACCCCAGAGTTCTTGAGTTCTGGTTCTGCAAACTCACACAAGGTCTTGAAAGTCAGTTTGTTTTCTTTTTCCATACATTAGAAATAGGAACAAAAGTGGTGCTGGGTAAATCTTGTTCTGTTACAGTCTGTGCAATAACAGTTTATTAAAAGGAGTCACTGTATTTTAACTGGTAGACCTTGGACCTCATTGGCTGAGTGAGGAAGTTGATCTCTGTCATAAATTCCCAGCATAGTCAGTAAAGGCCTTTCAGACAGAGCGCTTGATTAAACTGCAGGCTAAGGAATTAACACTGTAGATGAATACTTGGGAAGATAGACCACTAAAGTTAACTGAATGAATAACCTCTGAATGTTTACAAGGTATGATGTTAAATGAAGGCTTGGTTTTGTTGTTGGGAATTTTTTTGTTGTTGTTGTTGTTTGGTTGTTTTTTGGGGGTTTTTTGCATGTTTTTTGGTGGTTTTTGTTTGTTAGTTTTGTTGCTTGATTGCCCTTTTTTTTTTTTAATCAGATCATGACTTTTCAATTTTGAAGGACAAGGGAAAAAAAAGAAAAAAAAAAAACTACTTTGATTTGCAGTTACTCTGGTTCTACAACCTTAGATACTGTTGCTGTTTCAGCTGCCCATATCCTTAGACTTTTTGTCGGGTCAAAGCACAAGGTATCTCTGGATTGTGATTTCATGTCAGTTTGCTTGCCCATCATTCTAGTGTCTTTTCTTCTTTGTGCCTTCCTTAAGTTACAAGTTGGCCAGTAAATGTTAATTTACAGTCAGTGTCTGGTATGCTTTTTGAGCCTGAATTTACAAAGCATTTTGATCATTTTGAAGTGGTGATAAATACATCTCTCAGTGACTTTAAAATGAACTGAATCATAAGTGTCTTCAGAGCAAGAAAGACAGCTTAGCAAATGGATGTTTTCTACAAGAGTAAATTCAGCCAGTGTTTTGTTCTGTACACTTTAACTAGCAGATGTCTCTGACAGCTCTTTTGTATTCTGACTTTTGATTTTTATGTACTAAACTTTCAATCAGTGTTTGCTGCTGCCTAAGCCAATAATTTGTTGCTTGAAAATTGTGTCTTTCCAAAAGTCTGAGATGAAACTGAGTTACAAAAAGTGGGGATCCAAAAGTTAGTGGATTCCAACATAGGTTTCCGTTAAGGTCATCTTTATCAAAGGACTGTTGCATCATGTTGTATCACCAAAGCATGGCTGAGTTTCTTTCAACAGTGCTGTTGTTTCAACAGTGTAATTTTCTGCTGGATCCTGAGTAAAATGAACTGGAAGTGCTTTGCTGTATTTCTCCTTCACAGGTAGAGGTGGCCAAGCTGTGACTCTTGACTGAGTGCCACTTCAGCATTTCTCCTGCTAAGGTTACCGCAGTGCCTAGCAGCAGGGCTAGGGTGTGACAGCCTTCCCTGGCTTTGGGGAGAACAACACATGTATCCTGCATGTGTCTCTGATGGGGAGCAGCCACTGTGGAGCCGTTAGCATCCCTGCCTCTGACCTGCACTTTCCCGTTGTCCAGGACAGGCACTCTGGGTCTTGAACACAGGAAGATTTTAATTTGTGGCTGATGCAGTCAAAGGTTGGGTGCTCTGGGATTACAGGAATCTGTTCGGGTTTTTTTTCAAGTAATTCCTGTCCAACTTTTTAAGCTGTGTTTAATTACAGTGTTGGTTCTTTTTATGTGAAACAGAAGATATGTATTTTTAATAAAACATTCTCATACAGATGCAGTTTCTTTTGAATGTTATGGAAAACAGTAACTGCTGGAATACAAAAGGCCTCACTGGTTTTGGTATTGATTGCCAGGCTGTTTTGGATACCTTAACAGGCTTAAAATGTTGTGTATACTGCATTTTAAGTCCCTAATTTTATAGGACTCCTATTTTAAACAAAAGCAAACACACACCCCACCCCCCAAGAAAAACAACCAAGCACTGCAAAACCCAAATTATCCCTTCTGACACCTTCTGAAAGGTTGACTCTTATTTCCCTTTATTGTAAGGTAGCCCTGAGAAGTTATAGGATTCCTTTTTCCTTTAAAATTAGGAAAGCAATTTCTCTTATCTGGAGGGTTGTCTCTGCCTGTGGCCAGAATGTGGGCTGGGAGCCAGGATCTGGCTCAGGTCCACAGCAGAGCCCAAGTATTGGTGTGACAGGGAGAAGTGCGCAGTTCTCACCCTGTGCCTGAAGTCCTGTCTCTTTCTTTGTGTCAGTTCTGCTGCTTGCTCAGCCTTTGCTTAACCAGTGCAAGCTGCTAACCCAGCTGAAAACTTCTGTGCTGGGTTAGATTTGTCCTAGACTGGTAAGATCTGCATTGTGTTAGTGTCACACAAGAAAGGTCGTGGTAGCATTAGCCATCCTCCTGCCCTCATCCTCTGCTGCACCAGCTGTGCTGTCAGCTGGAGCATATGCTAGTGCCTTACATGTGAAAGTCACTTGGACATCCCAGGGACCTGTGACAATCCAGAATGACAGTAAGTTAGTGCTGCTGTGTGCTGCTCTTGGCAGTGTTACGGTGACTGAGTACCCAGCCTTTCCCCGTTGTTATGGGGCAAAATACAAACCCTTTGAGTGTTAGAAATGCTGATAGCAGAGCACAAGTTCACAAAACTACCTGGATTACTTATGCAGAGCATAATGAGATTTGCTGGTTATTCCTCTGTAGATTTCTATTCTAAACTGGTATTCTGGTAAGTTGTTTTTTTATTTGTTTGGAGTAGTAACATTTATATGAGAAGAGTTCTTATGGAGTATGCACAGTATAGAGCAGCTGTCACTACTATGACTCAGAGGTGGAAAAATTATTTTATATTCTCTGCTTCTGTGGGTTAATTTCGTCCTTTGCTGTCACACTCAGACAGGCTTCCAGTCTCTGAGAGCTGGTATAAAACTAGGGGCTGGTTGGTTGGTGGCACAAGTACTGAGATGCAGAGAACTCAGTTTCTCTCAAAACATGGGAGTGCCTCATTTTATTCATATTAAAAATCTTTGTACACTGTCATATATTTGTGCTCATTGAAAACAAATTGCGTGGCAGATTTTCTGGTTTATTTCACAGGAGTTTTGTTCATGTATGTGGCTTGGTAAGTATGTAATGTTACTTACCTCTGTGTATCTACTGAGTAGGAAGGTAACACACCTTGGAAGCAGTATAAGGTTTTTGTATGGGATTGGGTTTTTTTGCATCGGCATTCACGAAGCTGGACACAGAGAGGCTTCATTGATCAGTAGGAGTGTGGTTTCTGGCTTCAAAACTGCTTTTTATCTATGTTACAGTCAACTTGCTCATTCAGGCATTAGGCTGCTAGGGATGGGGGCTTTGTCTTTTGGGTATAGTAGCTTCAAGGAGATGTGAAGTCTGTGAGGGTGATGTAGCACTGGAACAGGCTGCACAGGGAGGTTGTGAAGTTTCCTTCTCTGGAGATTTTCCAAGCCCGTCCAGATGCAGTCCTGTGTAATGTGTTCTAGGCAAGCCTGCTTTGGTGTGAAGTTGGACTAAATGATATTTACAGGTCCCTTCCAATCCTAACAATTCTGTGATTCTGTGAACACAAGGCAATAGAAATTGTCTTGAGCTGGAGAGTATCAGTGGTTAATGCTGTTTTGAGGAGAGACCATATAGCTCGGACTTCAAGGAAAGGGTTGTTCTCCTGGTTTCTGTTCTAACAAAAAGTATGTAATTAAATCTGTAAACATTTGAATAAGCTTCACTCAGCACCAAAGAATCCCTGAATATGATAAGCAAACTTTGAAAATGTGGCATATGAGAACTACCCAAACAGTATGTGTCCTTGGGAACCACAGTTGTTGACCCAAGTGCTGAGCACCACTTCCTAGCTACGTGCCATGCCAGAAGCTGACATTTTAGCACCAAAGCTTGGCACTTTCCAGTCTCTCTGCAGTCTCACTACCCTGTATTGCAGTACTTCTCCAGTTAGAGTGTCTGTAACCATTGATACTTCACTAGATTTTCTTTCCAAAGCCACAATATATTCATAAATGGGTAACATCATTTACAAATTCACATGGGGGTTTAAATAAATACAGTTACACCAAAATTGTTTCCTAAATCATTTCCTGGATGTATCTTAACTTAGTGTAGATGTTTTCTGACCCGCTCTTCAAAAGCCTACAGCATGTGTGATGGCTTTTGGTTTTGTTTGTGTGTGTGTTTCTGTTTGTTTGTTTGTGTTTTTGTTGTTGGGGGGGGTGGGGGCGGCTCAAGCAGATGTGAATATTGTCTGCTTCCAGAAGTTGAAATCTCATCTTCTTGCTCTTTTTGCTATTTATCATTGTCTCTGCTTATTTAGTTTTCAGCCTTCCTGGTGGCTAAACTGGTCTTGCCTCCTGGTCATGGGCTCTGCTGCCTACACAAAAGAGAGATCAGGAATATGGGAGTGAAAGCAGAAGGGCAAAATGGCAGTTTTAGGTCGAATCTTCATGAAGCCTTACTTTGAGACCTTTGTTTTCTCGCATAATGAGCAATTTACATAAGAGAGATTGTGTTAATTTGAAATTCTTTTTAAGGTGGTTTGTGTTTATTGTACAAGTTGTTGAAAAATGCTGCATTTCAAAAAAACCTCAAATGTTTATTAGCAATTTCATTATTAGAACATTTATCACCACATAGAGAAAGAAGGTATGGTAAGGAAAAAACATAACGAAGCGTAAGCATTCAGAAGGTTGTGATCAGCAGCACACATTCTGGCTGGAGGTCTTTGGTTAGTGGTGTTCCCCAGGGGTCAGTGCTGGGTTCAGTCTTGTTCAACATACTCATCAGTTACCTGGATGAAGGGATGGAATGTGCCCTCAACAGGTTTGCTAATGGTACAAAACTGGGAGGAGTGGCTCATACATAAGAAGGCTGTGCTACCATGCAGCAAGACCTGGGCAGGCTGGAGAGTTGGGCAGAGAGGAACCTAAAGCATTTTAACAAGGGCAGGTGTAGAGTCCTGCACCTGGGAGGAATAACCCCATGCACTAGTACAGGTTTGTGGCTGACTTGCTGGAAAGCAGCTCCATAGAGAAGGACCTGGGAGTCCTGTTGGACAACAGGCTCACCATGAGCCAGCAATGCGCATTTGTAGCCAAGAGGGCTGATGGTATCCTGGGGTGCATTATGAAGAGTAAGATCAGCAGGTCAAGGGATGTCCTCCCTCTCTACTCTGTTCTAGTGAGGCTGCATCTGGAGTATTGTGTCTTGTTTTGGGCTCCCCAGTTAGAGAGGGGCAGGGAACTACTGGAGAGAAATCCAGGAGAGGGCTGAAAAGATGATTAGGGCATTGGAGCATCTCTTACACAGAAAGGTTGAGAGACCTGGGCTTGTTTAGCCTGGAGAAAAGAAGACTGAGAGGGGATCTTACCTAATTTTTTAATAGATTAATAGTGCCAGATACTAAGATATTTGCATTAGCTTATAGGTTAGATCCAAATGGTTTAGTGCTATCTCTGAAGACTCAGTATCATGGATTACTGTTATTGCACTGTTTTGACTCTTCAATTGATTTCGCAATAATACAATGCTCAGGTTCTTTCTACTGCTGCCCTAAGGTGTTCTGTAGACAGGTTGACTTTTTGGCAGAAGTATCATCTGGGAAGCAGCTGACAAGGCATTACTCACAAAACAGGCTGTTGGAGGGTGGGATTTTTTACGGTACAGCTACAGATAAATCAGATTGCACAAATTTGGCTGCCTTCTGTGACTGCCTATTCTGCTTGACTCGGTCATACATTTCTAGAGAAGGCCTTGAGAACACCAATGATCAAAAAAAAAATTAAAAAAAAAAAATCACCTTTCTGTTCTTAGGTTTGTGGTGGTGTGAGTACCTTCGGCTCTGACTTGCCATGTGCAACTGCCCAAATGCTGTTGACCTCCACAGCTGCCCAGGTAAGGACACTTCCCCTGCAGATAATTCTGAGAATCAGCCTAACAACTGGGAAAGAGCTGGTTCTGCTAGGTTGTGGCTTTCTATGCAAGTATCCTAGGCAGCCACATGAGGTTTCCTGGCATTGTGGTTTAGCAGCTGCTGAGGTGCTGGTGGGGCTTTCAGCAGTTCTTTTTTCCAGTGGGTTACAGAGTTCATCATTCACTATGGTACATCAGTTCCAGTTAGTTTGCATGTACACTATAAAATGCCGTGTGGCTGCACCTTAATTAGCCAAGGAGTTATGGGAACCCTGAGAACCACTAATCTTAGTGTCTGATGCCTGTATGCCTCACTTGAGAAGTTATCTGAGAGCTATAATTCTCCCAGGCTCACAGCACTAATCTGCTAAGAACTCCTGTAGGAGACCTTGAACACTGGACAGGACAGAATTTGCTTGGACTAGATTTCACTACTCATGGTAAGATTCAAAGACATCACAGAGACTTTGGTTTAAAACAGGAAAGAAGCTCAAAAAGGTCTTACTAGATAGATAATATGAAAGAGCATAATTTGAAGAAATGTGCCTCTGAGCTGCTTGTGCATACAAATTGAAGTACAAAAAAACCCTGCAGCCTTTGAGTCTGATTCACATATCAGCTAAGTAAGTTACCATTTCTTGACAATAAAGGTTACCTTTGACATTTTGTGTCCTTAGAAAAGCTTTTCTTCTAAGACCCTATCTGTGCATCACAGTTGTCTTTGTTGCATGGGCAGCCCCATTCCCAAGAGAATTCCAAGCTTTCCTCTCTGCTTTCCTAGCATAGGCAAGTCAGTTCTTTGGGTCCAGATTTCCCCAGCAGTCCTCCAGTGGGCATCTTTTACAAGACAATGTCTTAAGCGTCAACTCCTTATTTTTGCAGGATGCCAGAGATGGCATGAGGGTCTATAGAAGCTTCCGTATCTAGATATTCTGCATCTAGATATTCTGTTATCATAGATAATGCAGCCTACGACTGGACTTGCTTGAATATGATAGTAAATTAGCAAACTAAAATTGATCAAGCTTCCTGGGTTGGTTCTGGAAATTATCTTTTCTCACAGATAATTTCTACAGTGATTTGTGTTTCTTTTTGTTATTGATAATCCTCTGCTGTAGCAATTTAATGCATTTTGGGGTTCTGAACAACCTGCTCTAGTGGGAGTTGTCCCTGCCATTGGCAGGGGGGTTGGAACTAGATTATCTTTAAGGTCCCTTCCAACTCTAACAATTCTATGATTTTATTTGGTTTATTTTTCAGCCCAGCTGTCCCATCTTTCTCCTAATAGGAATAAACACAGGTTCCTAATGGCTGAAAACTATTCATTTGTTTTCTTGAGATTTCAAAGTTTCCTACATGTCTTGAAGTGAGTATTATATTCTCTGAAAATATTGCCTGTGTCCAACCACCAAGTGTATTCTGTGGATAAGTGCATAACTGTGACTGAACATGATAAGGGAGAATGTACCAGAAGGCAGGACCTTCTTTTCCATTGGCACAGGCATGGAGGAAAACACCAGGAATCTGGAAAATTCCTAGTGTTTGAACTGAAAATTCCTATTCAGTATATGATCCATCTGCAAACAAATCTGTCACTCATTGTCTAGAAAGAAATGAGCTGTACATCAAAACAAAGATTTGATCAGAGTTGTTCTGAAAATATATGGTTTGTAAAGGCAAACATCTGGGAACTCCTGAATTCTCGACATCCCAGGTCTGTAACATAGCAAGGAGATTTGGGCAGGATGCTGTGTGCTGTGTCCACTGGAAAACTTGTAATGCTACTACTTTCTGGCAGAGTAGCTCTCTGCTTTGGATAATACAGGTGAGTCTATATTGTGAAACTAAGTAACAGGATAGTCAAAACTAATTTATTTGTACCTTAACTTCCTCAAAGGAGCAAGCTATAAGTAATTGCTACAGTAATTAGGAGCAAGCTATAAGTAATTGCTAAGATTCTAGGTTAAGTAATTCTGGGATGTGTGCTGGAATGATACATTCCCCTTTTTAAATATGGGAATTTTATATTGCATATGAAAAAAGAATAGAAGGGATTCCTTTCCTGCTGTGGTGTAGAACTGATACTGCATAAAACTCCTGGAAAATAACTAGATACAATTTCTTAGTTAGACTGAATTAAGGCAATGGAAAGAGCAAGATAGATCAAAGCTACAGCAAGATGTTTTGGTAATTAGAAGTCTCTAATTACTTCTGTTTATTCAAGGAGCTATTAGCAATTTGTATAGAAAATAATCAGAACAGGGCTGTATCAGATCTCAGTACTATGGTCTTTTCATAGCTCTGTAACATTCTGAACTAAATCCTAATCTGCAGCAGGTGGAAGAAAAGCTTCAGTGCTGAGAAGCTGATTTTTTTTTTTGTTTGAGCAGTGTTGCACAAAAAAAAAAAATTAAAAAATGGACAGAGTGTTTAAGAAAAAAATTATTGGCACCTTGGCATAGAATATTGTTCAGATCGCCCAAACAGGCTGGTTGGCTGCAGGCTGGGCAACAGGAGTCACTGGATTAGGTGAGACTCTTCTAACTGCTTCCCTGCTCAGTTCTCACACCCGAGCTGCCTCCTGATCCTGCGTGACTGCTTCAGCACACGCATTATCCATTGCTATTGATTATTCTAAATTAAAACATCTTACTGTATTAACTATATGCAAAAAACCCAACCTTTTTGAACAATGTATGGCTGGAGTAAAATGCCTTTTACCACGACATATGTTTATAAGCCAAACACAGCAAAGAAAAGTGATATTCTAATCACTGACATGACTTATCCATTGAAGTATTTACACATATTGCAATCAGGCAAGCCGGGTAGACTCATTCACAGTCATGAAATAGTACTGCCATTATAGGAATCAACTGAACACACAGACTTTGTAACTCATATGTCACCTTTGAGATTATTAGCACTGGCAATAATGAAAAATAAACCAGCTAAAAGAAGAGGAGGGTCTGTCAACCCAATCCATTCTTTGCACAGCTCCCCAGTGAATGGCTCACTTAGCTGGTCTGTTGTAGGGAAGGATCTAGAGCAGACATGAGGAAAAGGGGCCAGAGCTGTTGCTGCAAGTGCATGAGTAGAAATGCTGTTCAAAACCCCAGGCAGAATCTGTAGTGCTGGCAGAAAAAAAACTTGTTATCATTTGAAATGAATATGAAATTATCATAGGAAAAAAAGCAAAATCTGCTTAAGTACTACTTGTTCCAAACCCAGTTTCTTGGTAGATCACTTTTTCATGCTTTCTACACTCCATTTTGTGGGAGTTCATGTCTGCTGATGCAATGGTTACCTAACCAACAACAACAACAAAGTGATTCATTCCTGTAGGTATATCTATTATGAGAGAATTACTGTAGCTGTTCAAAAATTATGTTAAAGTTTTTGTCCCCCAAAAGAATACCAAAGCTAGATGCATACTTCCAAAGAGCTCTCAGCAAATTCTTCCTACCCCCCTCTCCCATAACTCTTTACTCCAATTAGAATATACTTTCTTTAGAATAACTATGCTAGAAGCCACTCAAGGAAAAATCACAAACTCCTGGAAGCTTGGAATTTGAGCTGCTTTATGAGAAGTGACTCTTCACTGAATACGTAAACCTACCCAAAACAAATAAATCAAAAACTAGCTAGAGGACTTGCCCGCTGCCTCAAACACAATTCTGTACAGTTAAACAATATCATGTGGAATATAACAAACTTTTGAGAAAAAGATAATTAATGAGAATAGCTATATAAAGCATTTTCAAGGGCATTTTTAGCTCATTAGCTTGCCTGAAATGGCAGTTGACAGCAGATGCCTAAAGAATAATGTCAGAATAAAGCAATCATATAATGCACCTTCTTTGGCACACAGCTTCTGGCAGTGTGGGTCAGGGACTTTCTGAACCAGAGGTGACATCTTGGTATTTAGTAACTGTTAACAGACTCTTTTTCATGGAAAAAAATCCAGTCTTTGGGACTAATCTAAACTTACAGCATCCCTAATATCCAGACAAAGTTTCTCAATTTAACTATACTTTAAGCACTTAATTTTATTTCAAGTACTTCTGTTTTCAATCTTCTACTTTGTAGTTCTGTTCAATGTCCTCTAGGTCTTGCATTAGAAAAGACAAGTCATTCTGGGGTCACTTTTTCTTTGCCACTTGGGACATTATACATGCCTCATATACCTCCTTAGCTGTATTCTATAGAGTTCTTACTATCTAAGGAAATAGCCCCTTGTCTTTGGTAGTCTTTGTCACTCATCTGTACATCTGTACTATTCCAAGAGCACATTCCAGGTGACTCAAGAATAAGGAAACAAGGAAAAAAAAAAGTGGTTTAGAGCATAAAGATTTATAGACTTGTCATGTGTCAAAGCCTGGTCTTCAGATGTCTCTGCTCACTGCAGAAGGGTGGGACTAGATGACCTTTAAAGGTACTTTCCAACCCAAACCATTCTATGATTCAGACATCTGAAGAAGGCTGAAGTCATGTGTTGGTATCATCCTACATTAAGCTTAGGTAGAAACACCTTTGTTTCCATATGGCCCACATGCCCATACTTTGGCTTTATTTTTCTAATGCTTCCTGAAGACTGAGAGGCAGGGAGTCCAGTGCTGCTGGCAAAAATCCAAAGATTATATAGGAAAAATAAAGTGTAAATAACTTTTTAATGCACAGGTTGAGACTTAATTTAGGGTAAGGGCACCTTCCAATCAGTCTCTTTTAAACCGCCAGATCTCCACAAAGCCACCCTTTGTGAGGTATAGCACTCAGTCAGCTTTGAAGGCCAACAGCCTTAGAAACAAGAAACAAGACTTGGGTTTGTTCCCTTTAATTTTATACACTGGCCTAAGTCACTGGAGTTAGTAGCAATTATCCTAATTCCCTCTGAACTGTTTCATCTCTTACTGTATGGATTGTTAGGGAGATTAAGCTCCCTAACTGAGGTAAGGTGAATCAGGTACCTAAAGTTAGATAGGATGGTAAGGACAAACACACTGAGAACATTCATCTTATCCCTAGTTAAGGCTCAAGTGCATTTGCAAAAGCATCTCAAGCTGCTAAGATCTGCTCTCCCTATGCCCACAAACCAGTTGTGATACTTTCAATAATAACAATGGTATCATAACACGAGAATGTCACAGTTTAGTGTCAGAGCAGACCTATAACAGATGTTCTCTGTTAATCGCCCCTCCCTCCCCAAGGGGAAGAGAAAGGGAATAATGCAGAGACACTTAGGGGTTAGGAAAGGAGACTAGAACAGCTTTTAATGATAATAACAATAATAATAAAGTAGACTATGTACAAATATATACAAAACCAGTATCGAACCCAAACCCCCTGATGGTAATTACATCACCATCACCACTGCCGCTGTGGAGCAGGCACTGGGGGAGTCCCAAACTGGGCCCTGCAGCAGACGGGAGCTGTGTTCAGGAGCTGGATTCTGGTACTGGGTTCAGGAACACACTGATTGGGATCGAAGGCAGAATGGAGTCCTCCTTGGATGCTCCAAGGAAGGAACTGAAAGAGGACCTAAGTCAAGCCGAGCAAAGCTGGTAAAGCAGTCCAAGAGACAAGAGCCTGGGAGCCCCCAGAGGGAGGACTAGCAAGCAAACAAAACCAAAACTAGCAAGGTAACAAAACCTATAGACCCTCCAGATCCCTCAGCTTTATATGAATTTGATGTATATGGGCTGGAATACCTTGTTGGTCAGTTTGGGGTCACCTGCCCTGTCCGCTTCTCCCTGCAGGTGCAGCCTTTCACTTTCCTGAACCCCTCAATGTGGTACACAAGATCCAGCAGTGACCTTGGCCTGCACACCAATCCTTGGTAGTAACTCTAAACATGGGGTGCTATTACTGCCAGCAGCAGACACCGTCTGTGAAAACATACTGCTAACTTCAGACAGTGCCGTTAGTTAGAAGAACTGAGCTGAAAAGTAAAATCTCTGAACAGAACCAGCTCTGTTCTCACCAAACCAGGACAGATGGGTAGTCTTAGTTTGCCTGATACTGAGGAAATACTGCCTTCAATGGGATACTGAGGGTCCTCTTCAGATATATACATAGTTCTACAGTCTCCACTGTGTTTTGCTCTCTGCACAGCCTCATTGAAACCAGCTCAGCCCTTGCACTCTGGTCTCTATTCACCACTAATGAACTTATCAGTGGCTTCCAGTCTCCATTATGTTCCTTAAGAGCTATATCCACACTCCATATGGCAACCGTTCACCAAGTTCCTGTTATACTTCTGTGTGCTTATGAATACAAATACCTCATCCAAAACACCTTTCCATCCCCATTGTCCATCTTGTTCTAGCCTCACTGGTGGTTAGACCAGTATGCCTGGACTAGTGCAGACTCCCTTCAAGTCCTCATTTCTTTCCATTTTATTCCTTACAGTTGTGCAGTTTTCCTCCTGAGTCCAACTTCTTGAAAAGACAACCTAACCTTTCCTCCATTCATCATTCCAGTCCTTCATCTCAGGTTCTTTCTGGCCTGTACCTGCTTCAGGTCCCCATTATAGTATTGAATGGCTCTGTCCCAGCAGCATATGAAGAAAACAGATTTTTCCTCCACACTGCATTGGCACAGGAGAGCAAGCTCTTTCCTGTCATTTCAGGTATATGCCACTGCACATGAAATTTCAGAAAACTCTTGCTCATCTCCAGGGTGTATGATAGATATGTAGAAAAGTATTAAAAGCACAGAGTTAATTTAACTCTAATTTAGGCATCTAAAAGTTAGTAAGTTAGTTTTCTGGCATATTCACTGTAAATTCCCATCTCAATCTAAAAGAGATGATCACTTTGCCCAATAGTAGATCTTTGCTACCAATGACAATGATGCTAGAATGTTACATAGCAAAGTTGATAACTTTTAAAATAAATGTGCTTATTTAAAATTGGGGGAGGCAGTGGTGGAAGGGGTGTTAATCAGACTTGTAAGAACAAATAGTTTACCCCAATGTGATTCTTAGAAATAAAAAAAGGTGAGTTTCTTGGGTTCATTCCACCCCCACCCCCACTCCCCCTAAAAAAAGCATCTTAGAGAGGAATTTTTTAGTTCAAGTGTTGAAAACGAAAAAGTAAGAACCATCTAAAAGCAGGACTTTCTGATAGAAAGTCATAAACAAACTCAATAACAAGTAGTGCTGGGAGATCTGTCTAGAAGCTATTTGTTGTGCATTGTGTGAAGCTGTAACTCAGTGAAATATATTTAAAGTATTAATGTGGTCTTTGTAGCAACCTCTAGCTAACAGATTTCCTAGCATTTAATAACAACAGGATAGCCTTTGTGATGAGCTGTCAAAAACAAACAAACAAACAAAAATATGGAAAAAAAATTAAATCAGAGTCACTCTTTATAATCAGAAATTATACACTGAGTTGCTGGAGCAATCAATATTTCCATGGTGAAGTAAATACATATGTGAAAGCACACATTATTTTTGAAAAAAAACCAAAACCTTGTAATATTCTAATATATTTTTAGAGACTTGTAATATATAACAGGTTATTATTTAAGGGTTAAATTTCAATGGAATTATTTTCATTTGGCATTACTTAACCATTTTAGCTTCCAAACAGGCTCAAGTATTACTATGAAGTGTTTATAAACCTGACCAAAGTTTTATCCTAAAAATAAAATATAGTATAGATAGTAAATTTTACAACCAGGGGTTGATCCTGAAGTTTCTATCACAAGATTTTGCTAGGATTATCTACCTGGATAATTCTGTGCACATAGGTGTTAAAAATCACATTCCATTTTGTCAGTAAGGTAATATTTTAAAAACAAAGATAAATATATTGCTATCTTCTCCTACTCTTTACTTTGTTAAAAAATGTGTTAACTAATTGCTGTCTGTCAGGTAATATTTAGACAGTCAAAGCTGTTGAGATGAGGCCATCATCCCAGTCCTTCATAATTAGTCATTTATATAAATGCACCTGTATTGCAGAGGAGGGGACGTGAAAAACACAACTTTTGGCTAATCTTGTGTGGTCTCTTTACACGTCAGATTAAATATACTTTTTCACAACAGGTGACTCTTTAATTGTTTTCTTATGGCAGCTCATTTATATTAGTGGGTTTTGTTTGGCTCCTGTTAGTTTTCTAAGTTAATGGCTTCTGGGGCAACATGCTGACTACAGGTGGCAAAAGGCAATGTCAAGAATGTGGGTATTACACTGTGTGTATGAAGCTACTGGTATAGAGCAAATCCCTCTTGCTTTGATCCTGTGAGTCCCCCCTGGGGTCCATGGTTTGGAAAATGGGTCTCTCTTACCTCTCCAGAGCCTGTGTCTTCAGAGAAGAAAGAGCAGAATGGGCAAATTCAGAGCACTCTGAAGCTCAGTATGGTTTTCACACACATCATTTTTGTTTGCTTGAATTCCAGGAGATTTCCTTGATGTGTACATGAACTACACTAAAATGACCATCTGGATCACTAGATTTCCTTCATCTAGTGGGCCAAGGGGAATAATGGTGATGAATTGTGAAATTCTTTCTCACCACCCCAACTGGATGCATGCATGTTGTGTCTTTCCTATCATCATCCTGGATTCTCTGCTCTTTAAGCTCCAAATCACGGATTCTAACAAAGGCAACAGCAGGAAAATGGTAAGAATTGCCCAGTAGGATTTAGTAGAGAGAAAGCTGTCCTGGCTATCAGACATAAACAGCTGAATCCCTATACCATGGCTTAGGAATCACTGCTAGCAATAAATAAAATAATGGGGCAGAAGTAACAACAAAATAATTAAAACCAGGCAGCACAAACTATACTAAACTGGAGGACAAAAGCTACACAGAGAGTATCAGCTGTGGAAGGAGCAATTAACCTGGCTAATGGGTCTGATACTTACATACCTCCCTTTCTGTAACAGAAAACATATGGTTGTAATTAGCTGACATAAAGGAAATACCATCTGAAGCCCTTGTTTTCCAATTGGGATGACCTCTGGCCTGGTATGATGACAGTTGAAAATATTTTTTCAGTGTTAGTTAGCTGTGTATGTAGGATATGTGGGGCAATTCGAACAAATAGGAGAGGATTTGCCAAGTATGTTTAAGTTAAAAATCTGTCATACCACAGAACAAACTGAGAGAGCATTTAAATCAATTGGGATCTAAAATAAACCCTATGTTACTGTTAATTACACAGTCATTATTAAAAAAAAAAACAAACAAACCAGAAAATAAGATTTCTACATTATTCTCCTCTTGAAGTACCAGTGGCACAACAGGCTCTCAGTGGTGTGAGTGCAAAGTGCATTGGGGAGGCCAAAGTTTTTAGTGTGTTTGACGCGTTCAGGCACTCACTACAGAATATACCTTAAAATGCAGAAACATTGCAACTTTTATACAGATCAAATGAGTTGTCATGTGCCCCATGTCATCTCCTCCTTCTCTATCTGCTCTGTCTCAGATGGTTTCTTAAAATGCATGCAGAAACCCTCTTCTAAGTTTTTCAAGTGGTTGCAGTCTATTCAACATGTCTTTTTCCTGAATCATCTTCTTGTGAGAAAAAGCGCTTTTTTTTCCATATGGAAAAACATATTTACTACAAAGAATTGCAACATTTTGTAGCATCTTTAAAATTATGACATGCAAAATGATATATTTCTCCTTTAAATACTAAATGTCAGTTTAAAAGTTTTATGAAAAACCCTTTTAAGTTCTAAGCTTCTAAGAAAAAAAAAAATAGAATTTCATCATCTAAAATCACTCCGATCTTATATTACACAACTTTTAGAAACAGGCTGTGCAAGTAAGTGATTGTTGATTTTTTGTGTGTCTTTTGTTTGTTTGTTTGTTTTGTGGTTTTTTTGTTTGTTTGTTTGGATTGGTTTTGGTTTTAAATTATTTTGGGTTTTTTGTGTTTGTGTGTTTTGGGTTTTTTCCTCAGCACAGTCCAGAATATTTTTTAGTCTGGTCATTAAAAAAAAAAGAAAGAATTCCTATGTAGCTCAATCTTTTTCTTATTATAGCAAAAATCTGTGGTTGTCTACCTAACAAAAATCTACAGCTTCAGTATTCTCATGCATAGAGATACACTGGAGATATCCAAAAAGATAGACTTGTGAAACACATTTTAGCTTTTTTTTTTTTCAATGAGGAGATAACCATTAAGCCCGAAAGAATATCATACAGTGATAATCATCAGTTCTTCTGAAGCTGTTTTATAACTTTGAAACTGTATTGTTGAGTAGAATTTTCAGTCTCAGAGATACCACCTTGTCTGGTTTTGTTTTCCTGTTGGAGTGGATAGAAGGCATTTTCCCTTTTAAAAAAAAAGCTTTTTTTTCTTTTTTAAAAAAAAAAAGCTTTTTAAGGGGAAGGGGAACTCTTGCATCTTTTAGTCACTGTAATGTCAACAGCACTTAGGACAACTTTCAAGCATTCACCATTCTTAGACTCCTCCAGCTGCCTGCACTGTGAGTTGTTAAAAGACCAGAGTATGAACCATAAAATGTGTCTTTGGGTGTTAGCTAACAATTTGCAGGTGCATATCACCCCAGTAAAGCTTTCAAATTATATGCAATTTATAAGCCATGTTTGAAGCTTATAATAGTTATATCTGAGCAAATTAGTATCTTTTTTTGGCTTCAGTTTTTGAGTCCCATTGAAATGGTGGAGGAGGGAACAGGAAGTAAAGGTGGTAGTTTCAAACACACACAAGTTAGATGAAAAGGTTCTTGCATTCAGTTCTTGTTAAATGAATTTGAGGAGGAAGAAATATTGTTCCAAAGACTTTAATTTTACATGTTCAGTAGTGCACCTGGAAGGGAAAGGGAAAGCAGTACTTCCCTGACTGAAAGATGAAATTAGGGATGAGTAAAGAAAGGAATAATCTACAAATATTCACCAGTCCTGAATCCATCTGTTAATGGGATTTCTGTCATTATTTTTCTTATATTTCTCTAGAATTCAAACCTTAAAATCTTTTTAGGACTAGTAGCTGCAACTGTTAAATCTGTCACAGAACATTTAACACATTAAATATTTGCAGTTCTGCTTTAAACAAACTGTTTAACCTGCTCCTTTCTCTCTATGAGTATTCCTTCATCATGAAGCTGTTCATGGCTTTTACCAGGTGGCCGTTAAGTTGCATAGTTGGTGGAGTCCTATAGCAGAGGAATTTTAGCACAAAGGAGCTCCAGAATCTTGCCCCAAAACAGAAAAGCTGCTAAGTGTAATGTTTGGAATGTGCTTCATACTACAGTAGAAGAGTTATAAAAGTTAGTACATTCTCTTCTAGGCATATTGGGTGGGATTCACTTAGCTACATATGTTCAGCAGCAGTGTAGGTGTCTATATCCAGACTAGTCACTCTCTGTGTGCTGACCAAGCACAAGTTATCATTATGTGTGTTCAGTAAGTATAGAATATATGAAAAGACAAGAATGATTTTGGGTGCCAGTTGAGCAAACATGACAGATTTGGCATGTTGGTACTTTGTACTGGAAAAGAATAGATTCCTCCCAAAACACTTTTGTTCAGAATTATTTACATATAAATTTATATACATACCTGTGTGTATATATATAAAAATATATAATCTAAACACATGTATTTATAAATACCTAAAGTGACATTTGGGCACCGTTCGGGATTAAAATTACATAATTATATACCTTTTAATGACGTATCATGATTAGAATTATAGTAATTACCTCTGTCTGAGATAAAATACATACCTACCCAATGGAACCATACAGAAATTGATCTGTGAGAAAAGCTAATATGATACAGAAATAAGAGGGGTAGGAGGAAAGCACAATTTAGGCATAGCAAAGAAAGCTATGTGTTTTTGTTGATACAGAATCAGAGCCTACAGAAGTCTGATGCTGAACTATAAGAGCAGGTCCATAACAGAAGAACACCATGCTGTGTTTAAAGATGCTTCAAGATGATATTTGAAATCCAATTATCTCCAAAAAGATTACTCTTTTTTTTCAAAACTGAATTTTTCTCTGAAAATATATCTTTAAACAGTTGGGCTTTATGAATAATTAACCTCTGTATAGCCAAAAAAAAAAATCCAGTCACATTAATTCAATCCTGATGAAGGAAAAAAAGCAAATTAGTCAAGAAAATCTGTTTATATGGAGTTATATTAATCATACTAATTTTTTTATTCTAGAATTTAGAATTGTCCTGAAAGTGTTAAGGTTGGTACTTCATCAGATCTTTAAAAATTAATTGTATGCATGAAATTCAGTGGTAGTTTAGTAAAAAAGGATGACGCTTACTAAGTAATGCTAAAACTACATTTTATTTCTTGTAGGAGTCTGAAATAAAAATCAAAAAGGGTCATCCTTAACCTTGAGGATCTACCACTATAAAATCTAAATTATTCGAGCTTTTCTTTTAAAGTTTCTCTGTCATCTGAAAGTTTGCCACATGAAAATTTTTATGTTACATGCTTTGTGAAACAATTTATCTATTCCAGATTGCACTGTAACTTTTTCATACATATACAATAGTACTGACTAGTGCCATTATTAATGGAAAAAAAAAGTGGTTGTTCTCCTCTACTCCACTCTCATGAGACACCACCTGGAGTACTGTGTCCATCTCTGGAGTCCTCAGCACAGGGAAGACACAGACCTGTTGGAACAGGTCTAGAAGAAAGTCACAAAAATGGTCAGAGGGAAGTAACACCTCTCCTTTGGAGAAAGGTTGAGAGAGTTGAGGTTGTTCCGCCTAGAGAAGAGAAGGCTCCAGGAAGACCTTATTGCAGTCTTTCAGTACTTAAAGAGGGTCTATAAGAAAGATAGGGACAATCCTTTTAGTAGGGCCTGTTGCAATAAGACAAGGGGTAATGGTTTTAAACTAAAAGAGGGTGGATGATCCCTTCCAACACAAAACATTCTATGATTCTAAAAAAGAAGACAACAAATTGTAATAATAACTGAAAACAGATTTTCGCTGCTGGTCCACGTATAGAGTTCACCCTGAGACATAAATAATACATTTTTTTCAAAGCTGAAGATGGCCGTAAGGAAGGAACTGAAAAAGAGCAGCAAAATGTCTTTTTTTTTTTTTTTTTCACAAACATCATGCTTTTTCCCTGTGACTCAATATTTTCATTTTGTTTTATTTCTGCTGTATACAAATACTTAACCGCAGAACTCCACTGAGAAATAGCCTTTCCATCTCTGAGCAGGCTTAGGAACACAGAATGGAATAGCAATAGGCAACTTTTTTCTACAAGCAATCATGCAATAGACTGAAAACATAAATAACACATGTAGAAAACATGTTTTTTTCTCTGTTGACCTCTACGTTATCATACACTTGCTAAAGCACTTTGTGGAAAAAAAAA
>JANHFX010016407.1:0-24899 GCA_027560015.1 Chloroceryle amazona
CTCCCTCATTCCCTTTCTCTTCTCCTCTGGGGAGGGAGGGGGGTTAACAGAGAGCATCTGTTATTGGTCTGAGGGGCCACCCTGACCCTAAACTGTGACAACCCTTCAGCTGTTGGGAGAAGAGAATCCAGCACTCTCATTCTATAGTAGGTAGGAGCAATATGCAAGATAAAATATATCACAGTTACATACAGTTACATCCAAAGAACTTATGGTATTGAGTAATTATACTCCCAGCATGTAATGACCTGTGTTATTACAGAAGATTCCCTTTTCTGATCACATTTTACAGGAAATATTGGAAATACAGCTGTGTGGAAAATTTAAATATTTATCTGAACTAGATAAAAAAAAACAAACAACAACAACAGAAAGAAAGTCTAAATACATTGAGCTTAATCCTAACTATTTGGTGAGACGTATAATGATAAAATTAAAAATCAATCAATCAATTTGACATGCAGTATTTTATTATGGGCAGAGGGAGACCTCTCCCTTTTGCTGACCATTTATTTCTATGAATCTGGTGTCAATTACCCTTTCTCTTTTCCATGCCCATTTTTTCCCCCCCCAAACAAAAAAAAAATAAAATTCAATGCATAGATCAAGAACAGATACTGGCAGAAGATCATAGAATCATAGAATGTTAAGGGCTGGAAGGGACCTCGAAAGATCAGTCAGTCCAACCCCCCTGCCAGAGCAGGATCACCTACACTAGGTCACACAGGAACATATCCAGGCGGGTCTTGAACATCTCCAGAGAGGGAGACTCCACAACCCCCCTGGGCAGCCTGCTCCAGTGCTCTGTCACCCCCACTGCGAAAAAGTTTCTCCTTATGATCATCTCCTTAAGATGCAGGCAGTGTCTATTTTAGTAAAAGAAGAATTTGAGGACACCCCTTAACAAACCCTTACTTTAATATTTTTCTCTGCCATGCTCAGCCAGACCTGCATAGATATGGGCTGGGGCAAGGGGTCACTGCCCATGCAGCATGTCACACCTCAGGTTGGGCTTTAAGGAAGGGAAAGACATTGCAGCAAGACAAAGAAGGACAAACAGAAAGCTCTAGGATAGGGGACATTTAATCACAGAGACACACACTCATGAAAACAAGTTCCTGGGCCAGTCCTGGCCTTCTCTGGCATCCAATCTGACGTGATTTAGAGACCACACAGAAGAAATGTAAAATTAAAAGTCTACAAACATGGAAAGGGACAATTAAAACCAGCATATAGAGCAGCAGACAGAGCAAAACCAGCAATAGCTGCGTAAGCAATGCAGTCAGCAATATGACAGTGCCATGTCTGGCTGAAGAAGCCACGTGCCAACAGCGAGTGACAACTGAAACGTCTAAACCTTAATTCAAGGACCTGTAAAGCACCAAGGAAGAGCCTGAACAACTGGAAATACAACAAAAATCCCCAACTATTATTCCTATATTAACAATAACCGGAATTCTGGTGTAGACAAATACATATTGCTCAGGAAAGAGGACAAACAACGTGAAGCAAACTGTGTTATGCTGTATGTGCATCATGTCAGAGATGGCTAAGAATACAGAGAGGAAAACACAGCTTGTCTGGGGCTGGTAAATCATCTGAGGAGGGATGGTGAGTGTTCTCACTGCCCATATGGCATGGCAAGGCTCGTAAGTAGGAGAGCATGGACATGGAGGGAGAGCTGATGACTGAGTCCCCATCCAGCCATAAAGCTCCCACTCCTTTGAAGAAAAGCCATGCATAGGGTTGGTGTTCACAACAGTCTTGAAGGTCACAGACATGCAGTAAGGGGACCTAAGGGGTGACATCCTGCTAAAATACCTTTCTGGGAACACTGATGATGAAAAAGAGCGGAGTAAGACCAGGGGAGACCTGCCTGCAAGCAACTTACTCCATAACTTCCTTTCACTTAAGCTCAAGCAGCTAACCACAAGCATTCCATAAGGAGATCTCTGTAACCATGAGGACTAATGTATTTATATGAACTGAATTCTTAAAAGACTGTATCCTTTTCAAAAACAGAACTGACAGGAAATAAAAAATGACAGTAAGATGCCAGAACATTCAAACAAACTAAAATGTCACAATGTTTTATTAAAAG
Source organism: Chloroceryle amazona (assembly GCA_027560015.1). Lineage (NCBI taxonomy): Eukaryota > Metazoa > Chordata > Aves > Coraciiformes > Cerylidae > Chloroceryle > Chloroceryle amazona. Next base: position 2,102 of record JANHFX010016407.1, read on the forward strand.
AATGAGGTTGTTTGGGAATAAAGTAGAATCTGGAAGGTGACCAGGACTCTCAGTGTAAACTAGACAGTATCTCTTCCTTGACATAGCATAGGATTATAGGGTTATCCATTTGTAGCTCATCACGAAATGTGAAACACCAGAGGAACTTGCTTTCCCAAGGTCAATCCGCTATTACTAGATTAGAATTATGCCAAGAATTCAAGATTTTATATTTGCAGCAGAAGTAATTTGCCCATCAGGAAAGAGCTTTGGTTTTACAAAGAATACTCAAACTGGCAGCTAAAGTCTCCCCGGGAATGTGCCAAGAAATGCAATTGCAACAGAAACCAGGAGCTTATTAAAATAATAAACCCAGTTTCCAGCAAGTCACAAACAGAAATATAATAGAAAAAACCCCACTGCCATCCTTGTGGCATTTACTTTAAATCTGCATCAGGTTGTGGGTTAACACATGCACTGTAAAATGCAAAATAAAATAATCAAAACAATTCCCCTCTTCCAGCTTAAGGAAAAATCCAACAAGTCTCAACAACAAAGCATGTGACTTCTTTTATTTTAAATACTTTAAACTGTCCATTTGTAAAGAAGCTTGCAAGATCCAGTACATGCGAGTTCTGGTTCATCTATTCACAACAGAGCCCCAACCTCTGATTTAAAGCTTTTTAATGATGGGAAACCTCGCCACAGTGCTAGACTCCACCTGCAAGACCAGAGCCACTTCTTGTGTTTCTGCTGCATAGCGTAGGATGAAGCCAATTCATTCTTGGCACTTGGTCTACCTGGGTAAACACAGCAATCTCTCAGCCTTCTAGCAAGCTGAGCTTCAAACACTTCCCATGCGAGAGGGTCACGTTCCAGCCAACTTTTCTGAGGGAACCCAAATGAGGGGGGCTGCCAAACAGCTTCCTGGCAGTTAGTTAAGTAATTGTTTTAAGAGAATGAGAATGACGGGACAAGCATTTCACGATTCCATCTACACCCAGCTCAATAATGATTAACTGTGATCTCAGTCTCCATCGCACAAAGTTCTGCAATCTGAACCTGCTGGGTTGAAAAGGTCATCGAGCAATGTGTGCACTTAGATAGGTTGTGTCTACACCAGCCTTGTTCCTCAACTTTTAGCGAGGAAGTACAAGCGCAAAAGCTGTTACAGATCTCTTCCCGGTGTTGTAGCCACCGCCTAGTCCTGGAATTAGTCCCATATAATGAGGCACTTCAGTGTGAGCAGAGCCCAGTGCCTGCTCTGCAACAGCATTATCTGTTTGAAGTGAACCAGCAGACACAATGGCAGGGGACAAAAGATTAAAAAATAGCAGCATAGCAGGAGTTATTCTTTTCTACGTCTATATTCCAGTTCTTATTTCGAACACCACCAGTAATCAACGCCACTGCACCCAGTAAAACCCTCTTAATTTTCTGTTAGTACCACTTCATCAGCCAATATAAAATCTTGTACGCTTAAAGGTTCAATTGCTCCTGCTACAAATGGAGAAGCAGGGTTATTAACAAGGGTGTACTTAAGAGTTTTCCAGGGTGGGTTGTGAAATTTCTGTACCAGAATGAAAAAATGCAGCAGAATCAATATGCTGATTTATACCCACTGAGCCATTTAGCTTTTTTGTGGCTATTTCACCTTCTGACTCCCACATTTAAGACACAAATTCTGGCTGTTCTTTCACTAAAATAAAATATGCAGTAAGAGAAGCCACTAAAATGGAAGCAGTATAAAAGCAAAACTACTCTAAAAATGTTTCCCAGCATTTCAGAAAGGTCACAAGTGAAATACCAAAAATATCCCAAGACTGGCTTCAAAAATAGTTTTGAACTTCACCTTTTGATTTCTGAATTTCTGCGATTCAAATTCCCAAGATTTCCTCTGCATTAATGAAAACAGAAGTGAAAATTCTTACATAAACAAGAAAAACTGAGGCCCTGGCATTGTAATGAAAATGTCAAACAGCACAAGGCTGAAAAATATTTCCATGGGAGCTGGCGACACTAACACTGTTCATTCTCTCTACCTACCTTAGCAGAGTCCCCAGAATTACAACAGCTACAATGAGTAGTGATAACAAAATATTCAACATGTGACAACCTACACTTATCACAATATAATCTCATTCTGCTTTAAGAACACCAGACCATTTCTCCTATCCAGGTAGCAAGCTACTGACCATTATGAAAAGCCTTTTAGCATCCACACAAAATTATGGTCAGCCCAAGACAGGAGAATAGTAAGAAACTAACATTTTGTGCATCGTCTCCTGCCAGCCACGCAGGGAAGTCCAGCTCAAGTATTGCTGTAATTCTGGGTTCTCCTTTAATTAAAAGGCTACAAGTGTAATATTGCTTGACAGATGGAATTTAATGTGTAGACACTGCATGCACTACAGATGGGGCAGTGATTTCTTCAGGCAGTATTACCCTGTGATCGGAATGGTAAATTAACCTACTAGCTCTCTGCAGCTGGGCCGCTTCTACTACCTGGGCTTGATCATTTCCAGGGGGTTCCTCTGCAACCAGCTGCCATTTCCATACTTCTATATGGCAAATTATGCAGATGAAAAACAGACAGCAAGAAAAACATATTTGAATGCTTTCCATTCCATTCAAAAAACACATACAACAGACAACAACATGAAGAAGCCCACTAAAGAGAACTCATCACCTAAATACAGTAAAAATGGTAACCTAAGAGATCAAGTAAAGCATTCAAGGTTAGCATACAAGAATATACACAGTACACGTCCCTGTAGCTGTCCAGATGAAACACGGAGAGCAACATCGACCTAATACTTATGTTTTCTTTATGTCCTCCCCATCTTTCAGAGCTCCCTTTTACCCTTTCTGGTTTTGTTGAGTACGAGAGGAGAAGGCTACAGCAGCAACAGTTTGAGAGGCCATGGCTGTGCAATCCCGTATTTACCACTATCTGAAAATCAAGTCAGATAAACCATACAAAGGCACAGCATTTTTAATATATAATTGCCTCTCACTTCTATATAAAAACACTTGTGTGAGATGCAATGTGCTATTAAAACACTATAGATTGGCTTCCTTTATTGTGGCTGGCACAAAGCATTCTCAAAATTTTCAGCTGCACTTTGCCCAGCCCTTAACACTGTCTATATGATAAGTCATCAAAAATTACCAAGCCTGCACTCTCTCGTTCCACTGTATTTTTCATATCAGCAATAAATATTATGATTTAGTAACTCCTGACCTAGGGACTTCATGACAAAGTACTAAGTATCATCTCACTCACAGCTGGCCTAAATTTTTAATAAACACATTCCTACATATTTTGCAGTTGGCACTATGGATGAGCCTGTTCTTTCGGCGTTACACTTGCCAGTCCAGGGGTCTGGAAGAAAACTTGAGAAATTACCTTCAATTTTACAATAAATATGTAGCGAGCACGCACACGCATTTATGCATACACACAGTTATATGCACACATTTGCTCATATTATATTTGGTAAGACCAAATTAAAATACCATAAATCATCATTATCTTCAGCCAAGCAGTTTTACATACGTTGTTTTTTCTCTTTGAAAAAGAGACAGTAAAAAACACAGTAGTGCTAAATGTCATAGGAGCAAAACCAACTCCCACACAACTTCAGATAAGCCCTCTAGCTCTGAATTTCTTGGGGAAGCTGAAGGAGCTCAACCAGCTTTGCACTCTGACAGCTGTGTAAAGGAGGGAAAAAACCATCCCCCCAGGGAAAACTATCAGCTGATGTTTTTCTTAACCTTGGAAATCCTACCTCTGTGTAAATTATGCATTCATCACAGTGTTATATCACAAGGAATTGCTTTCCTGAGTCTTTTATTGCAATAGTAGAAAATAAGGTTAGAATAAGAAACTTGGTAAACACTGACATACAAAAAAAAATATTTTGTTTTGTTTTTGTTTTTTTTTTGTTTAACTAAATAAGAGTAAGGTAACCATTAATATTAATCTACATCCCAGTCTGGCATTCAGCACTATTTCAAGATTCAGATATCTCTCACCAAGGTAAATATGTTCCTCTCTTTTCCCGTTCTCCTTGTTTTCAATATGCCAATAAGGCAAATAAATTTGGGGTACTATTTTACTGGCTTGAATCATAGAATCCTTAAGGTTGGAAAATACCTCTGAGAACATCAAGTCCAACATTATCTGATCCATTGTGATTTTGGGGGTTAATTTCTAAGCTAAAACTTTAATAATAAGAATTCTAAAGAGAATAGAAGTATTTTCTTAAAATTCACAAACATATGAACCATTAAACAAACATCTTCTCTGAAAAAGTCACAACCCAGCAGAGCTGCTACGCATCCACACTTACTTCAATATTACATTTTATAGGTGATGACTGATCACTACGTTAGGAATGCACAGACAAAGGCTGCACTGCAGTGAGGAACCTCCACTGCACGTAAAAAGCCAACATGGTTTATCAAAGCAAAATTCTCTCTCGATCCTCTCTTTGGAGATGAAGCTGAGAAAATTTTTAATCACTCTCAGTGGTAGTAGCTACTCTGGGAAATATGACAAACTAAAACTAACCAGAGTATCTCATATGCCAAACTAAAATCCAAAAAGGATTAAAGAAATAGAAGGAATAAAAAGTTTTTAGGAACAGAAAGCTTTAAAAAAAACCAAACAACAACAAAACCCCACAAACCTACAAAACCCAGCAGCTTCCCTCCAAAACACAGTAACAAAAATCTATGAAGAGAAACGTGTGATGCACATATACATGTAAAATTGAAACAGCTTTAGAACAAACATCGCAACACCTCCTCTCTAAGGTCTCTTATAAAGGTGGAGGGGAAAACAGAAAGAAAGATCTGAATTCTGTAAACGAAGGTATATTGGGGGACAGGTTATTTTTCTGCCTACTCATCCCTCTCATCTTTATCTATGACCCCCAGAAGGCAGGCATTTGAAGACATGCTCAATTAATCCAATTAGCTATATTTACATTTTGACTCAGCCACCTACATCTGCTCCTGCAGATACCCTACCAGTCCCTCCAGGAAAATCCACTTGGTGTCCTTTTAAGTACGCTCCAACAGCCAGCATCTTTTCGGCTGTTGGGCACAGGTGGCTCCTAGCATGTCTTAAATACTACCTCCAAATCACTTTGGTATTGCCTTGCAACATCTTTTGTGAGCAGAATTGTAAGTACTTAAAGAATAACTGCAAGTCCAAAATCTTTAAAAAGAGTAGGAAAGAACCTAACTTTCTTCTGCCTTAAGAGGGAGTTAACAGTACAAAAAAGTCAAGTGCCAACAGTGCTTAGGATTTCAATGAAGTAAGGACTGCAAAACCATTTGGGACCATGGCTCATAATAGTCACTAAGAAAATGTGCAGAAAAAAAAAATAATGTGGTATCTTCTGCTAAAAATCTCTTAATAATTATAGCAAGAGGAAAGTACAGCTATTATCCATACAATCAGAAAAGCAGACAGGGCTATAGTAGCCATGCAATAGCATCATGCAAAATGACAGGACTCTAATACCTCAACCTGTGCACAGACGTTTCTCTTTTAACATAAATCACATAAATTAAACCAGTGTCTCACATGAGTATTGATAGTGAAATTAAAACCTAACTTTTAAATGCTACCATGTAAATATTACTCTGGTTTAATTACATCAGTAAAATAAAAATCACAGCACTGTTTACTTTGGAACATTTCCATATGTTGGTCAAATAAAAGTTGTTTGTTTTTAAGGTTTTCCTTAAAGCTATGTGCCTGTTAGAATTTTTTCTTCTTCCATCTTCCAACTGTAGATTTAGCAGCTGAAACAACAGCTGGGAAGTTTAGCAGATGTAAAAGACAGATGCCAATTTCTAGAAAACAGCTTCTTAGTAAAAGTAAATAGGGTCTCTAGCAAGTTTTCATGAATTCCCCAATTATAAGATTTTACTCTGCAACTTGGCATCAACTGGAGAGCTGACTCTTATCCTGCGCTTCTGCTGGTCACCAGGCAGACTACAGATCCTCTCTAAAGTTAGTCCTCTCTCATTCAGTTTTGACAGAAAAGAAATCCTTTTGCTGTTACAGAAAAAAAATAATGTACTGCCACATTATTTACTAATTCTTTATGTAGGTTCATGTGCTCTTTTGACTGTCAATACTTATTAAAAGAAAGGCTTTAGTATCAGCCATTAATTAGAAATATGTTTAGTGTATAACATGTCACCAAGATAAACCTGACCTTAAATTCTGTATGTCTTACACACAGAAGAACACGTTGAAATAGTGATCTAATTAAAATATGGAAATACGGTATAAGCCTTCTTAAAACTATCATGGTAGTGGGTTTAGTCATCAGAAAAGGAGGGGAAACAAAAAACCCCAAGTTTGTTCATACTGGCCCCTAGGGGTCCTCTTAGCTTTCTCAAATCATTTATAATTGATATATATTAGAAGAGTCTACAAGTGTCTCTAGATACTTTCTTTACTGAGCCAAATTTATTAGGATAACAACACTTGAAGCTTCTGTTCATTTTAATTGCAGTTGTGGGCATTATGTTGCTCAGAAAATTCAGCTCACTTATTTTAGTATATAACTAGAGGTTGTGTACCAACCCAGAAGAGCTGCTAATTAAAAACACTGCTCATGGTGCCCAAAGTTAAAACAGAATGATAAAAGGAATCAAGCACTGCTTATTTCATTTGCTCTCTATCTTCCTCCTCTTAATCTCCACAATTCAGGGTCAGTTTCACAAAATGGTTCAGCCTGCAAAGTAGCAGAGAAGCCTGCAAGGAAACCTTCTTCTGGAAGAAAACCTAAGAACACTATCAAAGAAAATGACAGACAGTCATGGGACAAAACAGGCAGAGATGCCAGAGAACGCAAGGCAGGAAAAAAAGTTCTCTTAAAAAGTAAAATAATTTGAAGTACCACATACTGTTTTGCTATATGGACTAACATACACTGCAAATAAGTACAGTAGTGACAGAAAAATATATGAAAAAAATATATGAAAAAAAGGTTGTCTTGAAGACAACCATGCCTGGTTTCACTATTTCAAAAACTGTCTAAGAATTTCAACACAGAAACAGGAATGAACAAATGACTGCAGAATACAAGGAATGACTTCAACATGTTTTTCCATAGGTACAATAATTTGATTGTGAAGCTATGAAAATGTAGTACCCTGAAACTCCACTCAGAGCATCCTCCTCTTACTGCAAGCCAGCTGGCAGGGTACATGTTCTACTTCACGACACACACGGTAATGATCTGTTACAAGCAGCAATTGTTCCTGCACATGCATAAAAGCATATTGTGCTGTATCCCCAGGAAGACAGCATGTGCTAGAAAGGGCAACACCTACAGCTGAACACTGAGTCTTAACAGAAGCTGTAAGAAAGATGAAGAAAGCAACACTTACCACCTGCACATTAGCAATAAAAAAAAATAAAAATTCCCTGCGGCTGGAGAATTATTCACAAATGCTAAATTCTTACCATAAACACTCTAATGTGATCGTCTCCAAATGTCATGATTCCGCACTCCTAGCAGTATACAAATTCTTGAGCATGCACCTCAATATACGTATACTGTATTTATTTATAAATTATACAAAAGTATTACTGAAGTTCTGAGATTTTCTTCCCGAACCCCACTTTGGAGATCACTGGTCTAATGAACAAAAAACCAAAGGCCAGCAGAACAAGCATCTGCCCCAGATATTTGCTATGAATATCCATGCCAAAATTCTGATAGCTCCGAGCTGGCTACTATAGCTAAGCTTTTGCTAACAGAGATGGAAAGTCAGTCTTACCAGAGGCGGTGGTGGAGGGGGCCCTCCAGAAGGTGGTGGTGGTGGAGGAGGTGGTGGTGGCGGCACAGGCATCCGTTAAGATTTGTAGCTTCACAGTTATGAAAATTATAGCCAAAGTCTATGTCCTTGAGGGGAAGGAAGGGAGAAGAAAGAAAAATGGGAAAAATAAAAAGGAAAAAAAAAAAAAAGAAGAATGTGTTTATACAGTGTAAGCTGAAGATCAGCCAAATTTCTAGCTCCCAGCAGACTGAAGACTTTTATGCTGCACTGCTTCCAGATCTACAGTACAAACAGCCTCATTACAGTTATCTGATGACAACATTCATCTAAAGAGCAAGCTCACAGATCTGGAGAAGTGCCACAAACACCAAATGCATAGATGGCAGCCTTTCCAGCTTTAACTATTACACCTTGCCTTAATCTAGCCCATAGCCCCAAGAGGCAATTCTGTAGAGAACAGGCAACCACATGTAGACTCTCCTACTGGGACAAAAACTCCATAGACTTCAAGCCAGAAATTTGCTGCTCTACAGACAGACTAAGAAACTTTGTAAAGTTCACTGGACTTGCTCCAATGTTAAAAGAAAAAAAAAAAGAAAAAAAAAAGAAAAAAAAAAAACCACAAAAAACAACCCCAAACAAAACACCCAGACATGATTGAATAATAAATGAAGAAACTAAAGCTGCTGTTACCAAATAACAGCATATAAAGACCAGACATTTCAAGTATTAAAGTCTTAAGTGTTTTTCCTGTCATTTTTAAATGTCAACCTTTCACAATTCTTTAGTATTGCACTGAAGAAAAAGACACGCATCTTCCAACTTGCTGTACATTTTGAGGGTTTTTGGGCGTTTGTTTTTTTGTGTGTGTGGTTTTTTTTTTGTTTGTTTTCTTGTTTGTTTGTTTTAAATCTCCTGCAGAATGACAGTGCATCACGCACTGATTTTTATATCTAATCCAGCCCCTGGCGTGATTGCTTCCCCTCTGTCTGAATTAACCTGTAAAGGTAACAAGGAACTCCTGTATTTCATCAGTAAAATTGCAAACGAAAGTACTTGGCAGTGCCAAATAGAACCCTCTGCAAGCCATATTTGATAATTTATTTTATTTCGATAGTGACTCTTGGATAAATGCACTGAACATGGTTTTACATCCAGTTTCATGTCCATCATGTCATGACTGTCTTGTGAGACTGTTCACAATGTCACGTGGAAGAGTATCAAAACCCCTACAATAACACAAAATAGAACATCTGCTATTTCTTTCCTTTCTGTAAGGCTTTATCTCGGCAGGAAATTACACCGATTTGACACATTTGCTCTTTATACATCTCTGTAGATGGTAATTTGCTTTCCTGTCTCCTCCAAGCATTTAGAAACATTTTACTCATTTTGACATTTTCCTAGAAATTGATGTTAAGTTGAAAGGACCACAATTCCCAGCAGCTATTCCTCTCATCCCTCTCTCCTTTTCTAAAAGCAGGAACTCTAAGCCTCTCCAGCTGTTTGAAACCTTTTGGTCAGGTAATTTAAGAATCACATGTGTAAGCAGGACGCATGAGACAGTTAAATCTGGGGAACTTCAGGAGAGAAGACAAGACAGAAATGAGGCAAGTTACCATCTTTAGAAGAATACTTGGCTGTTTTGTTAGAGAGGCAATGAAGTTAAAACATACATGCAGCCCTTCCCACTTCCTATCTAGTGTACGTGAATAATATCCAGATAATATCTGAGCATTTTCCTTCTCCTGTATATTGTAAAAATACTTCATGGGAGAGCAATCAAAAATTTAAGCATGCAGAGCCTCTGCAAGACTTGCTTTCTCCTTTGAGAGATTGCTACATAAAGGACAAAGATATCAAAGCACTCTGGATCTCTAACAGAATTGGTTACAAACACTTTAATAACGGCTTAATAAAGCTTTCAAAGCAAGCTGACATCACAGCACCTCCACCATTCCACCCTCATTGTTGCCCTGTGCAAGAAGCTATTATCACAAGATAACTCTTTTCCTCAATTAAGTCATTCAAAAACATGGACATAAGGAGAATGAGTCTTCCCTGCTAATATGTTTCGGGTTAGTATCTTCCTGCCCTGCAATACAGGCCTTTTGTCTTCATTAAGGATTTGGATTGGGAAATACGCTCTTAGTCAAATTAGAAAAAAAATAAATTACAACCCACAGTTCTGTGGCAGCCTGTGTGCATGGCAGCAGGAGGTAAAGCACAGTGGAGGCGAGCAGCAGTGGGTGAAAGGAAGTGGGAATCGGCTCTTGGTATTTAGAAGTCACAATCTGAAATGCAATCAGATGACTTTTCCAGCTGCCTCTCTCACCAGCACCCATTCCTCCAAGTGCTGCAGCCTAAATTCCAGGACCAGAAACTATGTGGCCATCTACAACCTCAAATTCCGTACAGAGGAAGTGTTCACTGTGTACCCCACACCCCTATCCTGAATCCTCTTGTCCAGTGACAAACAAGAATGCATTTCAGGGCGCTATAACCCACAACCCTTGAATGAAATATTGGAGGTGCCCTACAGCTTTCCTCCCATGCTGTTTTAAATGCTTTACAAATAAACTATCTTACAGAAAATTCTGCTTATGTGCCTTCCTATGTCTCATCACAAATTCAGAGGCTTGATGTCCTGACCTTGGCATGCTTTTATGCACAAATTTTTATGCACAAATTTGTGCGTTTTTCATATCAGTACTGTCACAATATGAAGGAGATCACATTAGTATGTACACAGTGAAGAACCATTTTCCACATAAGGGATCTATTTGTCTAAGTGGGCTTTGGAAGAAGGAGTGCTGCCATTCACACAAGCAGACGCCAATGGCAAAGAAGGACTACATGTAGATAAAGGTAGGCATCTTCAACCTAAATTACAGTTAAAAAAGATGGCTCTTAAAATTTACCTGTGACTGCATGAGCTACACATTTTAATATGTAGCACTGGCCCATGAGAACCTCTTTCTAATCTAATTTATGCAGTTTATATTTAAAGAAAATTATGGAGAAGACTGCAACACTTTCAATATATCAACACACATTATTTGGAAGCCTCTGTTCCTTAGTTAAAGGCTGTATTTCACTTGCCTCTCCCCCCTCCCTCCAGCCCCCAGTTAAGTTGTTAGTTAAAATAGTGTTGGTAATTTCAGATGGTAGCTTCAGAACATGCTGGTGTTATGGATTTGCACATTATAAGATAAATGAATTCTGAATTAGAAACAAAAAAGGGGTATCTCAATGATCAGTTCTAGTGTCTGCTAAGAGCCAGACATGAGGGTAATGCCATGAAGGGTCTGGAGGCACATGTGTCCCTTCTCCTCTTCTCTATATATACATATTTGTAATTGGAAGAGAGGGGTCTGAACTATCCCTGAGGGACAGAAAAAAAAAGATACAACTTAAAAAGTTGGCAATAGGTGGAGGGGAGAAGCCTGTGTGGTTAGCCTCAGTTTTCTCAGGCAAAACGTAATGCAAATGTTCCCTTGACTTCCACATCATAGAACAAAATCAGGCCCAATTACTACAGAATTTATTGGGGGGGGGGAAATCCTGCCTTTTCTAGTCCACCTCTCTACCAAAGCAAGGTTGTATGGTTTTTTTTAGTGCTTTCTGATGTCTAATTTTAGATGTCCCAAATAATGTGGCTTGTATTATTTCCCTTGAGCTCTTTCACAGTCAAATGACTCTGACTGTTCATATTACCTGACATTCAGCCTAATTTCTCCTTTTCTTAGTCTGATCCCATTTGCACTCCACTGCACGTGACTCTACTTTGTACCATGCAAAATGGTTTCTCCTACCTCTTAGCATCAGCTTTGTGAAATACAAGAATTATCATTCAGAAGTACATTTACAGGACTAGTTATACTTTTTGAGCTGTTTTCTCTCTCACAATTAATCCCATAAGTCAGTGAACATTATTACTCTTCTCTGATCTTAAAACAATTGGTCCCTTTTTATTCTCTTGGCAAGGGTAATTTCAGGTGTTACAGATTGTTCCTTGCTTCTTCTCACAGTGATTGTTTTAATAGCAGCTGGATTTGAGAGCCACACTGCAGTCCTTAATATAGAACTCTGAAAACCCAAATAAAGTTTTCAGGCAGAATTTCATTTTGAAGTGTCGGACAAGCCCGAGCATGTCGGACAAGCTTATCCATGTACTGCTCCCCCCAGTCCTGTGCTGGATTCACCTGTGGGAAGCTCAATACCTCTGCCTAAGCTTTTATATAGATCTGGTCTCACCTTGCCCAGCTATTGGACATACAAAAGCTTTGATCCAAGTGCTTCCCAAAGATCTTCTTCTAAAGTGTCACCGACACAGTACTGGGCTCACACTACGACAAATTCCTGCTGAAAGCACAGAGCCACACTAAGAAACAGTGAGGTTTTCAGACAGCAGCTGACATGTCTCTGTCTCCTGTCACACTGATGCTCAGAACAACCACCCCAGGTCTCTGCAAAAGCTATAGTAAAATACCTCCACTTATCATGGAAAAGGAAGGCAGGAGACAGCTGTATCTTCAATTTAGAACAATGTGTAGAAGGGGAAAAGAGACAGGGGAAAAAAAACAAACAATTTTTAAAATGTACATAATATGCATTTATACACAAAATATTTCTTAACTAGCAGCTTTTTTTTTTTTAAGATGGCTACAGTCCTTAGGTCTTTAGGTAGTATAGTCATTAATGTGAAACAGTTGGAATTGAAAATGCATCCCTTTTAATTAATTTGGAGAAAGGACTGCAAAAAGAACTGATTCATTATTACTGGATTTGCAATCACTGCAACTGTGCACTCTGAGGTAGGCAATTCATTTGGGGAAACATACAGATTTTTCTCCTTCAGCATGAAGGCTGAGGAAGATATTCAAATGTGTACAAGAAAGCTCATCTAAAATGTTGGTCTTATTTTCTTGATTAAGAACTGAAGAAAAAAAACAGTAGACCACAAACTCTGATTTTTACATTTTTTCAGCTTTTATAGAATCAAATATGATTTTCTCATTAGGTATACAGTTCTGAGTTAGAGCTTTTAAGTCATTGTATTTTAACAGAACGCCAAAAGAATTTCAAAATTACACAGGAGAAACAGTATAAGCATCTGCTCAACTTTAATGATCTGAAAAGTAGACAGTGAGCCTAATTATGCCCCCATTTGCTGCTGTCAAACATCATTGAAGAACAGCTGCAATCACTGGTGCAAACACACCACAGATCTTTCAAAGACAATACAACACATGTACAGGCAGAGCACGCAAAAGACAGACAGGAATAGACATGTGTTACACAAATCATTTTTTCTACTGTCACCATCACACAACTGTAAAGGGGATGGAAAAAAAAGGTACTGTTTGGAATGAACTAGTTTAGATTTTAATTGTACTAGACCAAACCATGCAATTTTTAAGCATCAGAAGCTACATATCTTTCTACCGTTTCTAGTGTGAATAACTTTCTTTGCGTTTAGAGAACAGTACAAGGCAGAATCAACTTGAAGCATCTGAGTATCTTCACAGACTTTCTCCTCTGCAAAAATAACACTATCCACAAAAACCTTGATAGTCTCTGCTGCACTTCAGAGATTTAAGAGCAGTGCAGAAGTATCTGACGGTTACCACTTTCTTTTACAGAAGAAAGGCAGAGTCATATGCATACCCATCTTACTGTACTTAAGACATTCACAGGTATATTCCCTACAGATGACTAAGAGAACTCCAGCCTTACAGCATTTCCTAAAAGATAGTACCTGGATTGTATACCGCTTAAAAGAGAAATTGCTGCTCTCGTTCGTCATTTACATCACTGCATCTAAAGGCACAATCTGGCTTTTTCAACTCCATTGAAACAACAAACCATGAGGACTCTTCCTCCATTTATTATCTGATTAAACACCCCTGAACTGTGTTTGAGTCTGTGGGATTGTTTCACAGCATGTAACAGTATCCTGCATTTAAGCCAAGGAACATAAGTTCTTCTCAGCTTGGACTATTTCCACCAAGCTTGATCCAGCTAAGCCTACATCCCTTTTCTGCCTGAAAACCAGCACGATTCTTATTCTGTTAGAAGCCTGATAACACGGCAACAAACCAGCCAGGGCTAACCCGGCACAAATTACAGGAAATGGAAGACGTTTTGCTTCCATGTGTGCTGTGGGCAGAGCTCTGCTGGGTTCCCTACAGTACCGAGGCTAGACATTAAAGTGCTATGTCTTGACAAAATTCCCTTCAGAGGCAAAGCTCTGCAGATTACTTAATGTCCCTATACCTAACTATATCAGGGCGTAACTTCCTCTGTTCCGTGGGGATCTGCCCGATAAGAAAAACTACTGTAAGGGAACAGAATAAAACAATTTGTTACTCTCTTATAAATAAGGAGTAAGAGAAAAGAATGACACCTAAAAATAAATATATTATGCCTACTGTAGTGTTAACCTGCAGTGAATGAGCCCAAAGACAAAGGAGGTGAATTGTGCAAGTCCTGATTGCTTCTACTTAACTTCACAAAGAAAGCAATTTGTACAAAGGGTTTCCTTGAAATATATTGTATCATCCCCACAAAAACAGACGTGGCCTATTTCACTGCCAGATACATAAACAATGGTGAATTCGATATACAGCCATTAACAAAGTTAATCATTGGACTAAGCTAAATAAAGTGCAGCTCAGTGGAAGTTCAAGGTCACTGCAACATTCTGAAGGTGACTTTTTACTTTTATACTCCTCAAGAGTTTCACTGTGAAAAGCACTTGAGCTTTCTTAGCAAAGGCAATCTGATGTTTCACATTAACACTTGCAAGTTTTGAAGTCTCTGAAGAGAAGTAAATTTTATGTTTTCACATAATTATTAATAATATATTTCTATATAGTTATTAATATATTTAGAATCACACAATCATAGAATCATGGAATCATTTAGGTTGGATGAGACTTTTAAGATAGAGTCCAACACCCAGCTCAACACCGACAGGTCATCACCAAATCAAGTCCCTCAGCACCACATCTCTAAGGCTTTTAAATGCCTTCAGCGACAGGGACTCCACCAGTTCCGCAGCCAGACTGGGCCAGGCCATGACAACCCTCGCAGGGAAGAAATTGTTCCTCATGTCCAATCTAAACCTCCCCTGGTGCAACTTGAGGCCATTTCCTCATGTCCTATTGCATGTCTGTTACTATTTATTTACTATCATTCATATAATATAGAAATATTTGAACAGGACACCTGTACACAGAATGGTTTCCACCAAATAAATAAATTCCTGAAGTTGCAAAAGCAATTCCCCAAACAGAAGAAAGTTTTGGTTTACAATTCACATAAAAAAAGAAACCCCAAACAAGGCAGTATTCAATATCTCACTTTTTTAATATTTTCCATACACAGCTCAACAAATGTCTGTTTTCAAATGTCAGTTAAGTAAAAAAAATTTGCAAATGTGGGTATCAGAAGACTACAGGACTTCCAAAACCCATGTGTCACTTCTAAAATTTTTCACTTTCAACCACATGATGTTTCATCAGAGATCCTATTTTTGCAGCTTTCCATCTTGAAAATATCAATTTATAGAAAATTGTATGCATGCCAAGTCAGGCTGGCATCTACCAGCTTAAGAAACCCAGTCTAATACTGGCAATACCGAGAAAATAAACCTGTGAAGCCAACTTCCCTACAGTGCAGTACCAGTATCCTGCCCCAGCAGGGATTATGGTCACTGTATACTGTAAGAATTGTCTTTCATAAGGGATGCAAAATGTGATGATCTGGTCACCTGCAGGAATAAGTTACCAGGAAAATCCTCACCTCAAAGAAAGAACAGGAAGCTTTGATCCTGGTTTTCACTGAGGTTGTGATTACTTAATTTCCCTTCTAAATCTGTTTCCCATGGTAAAAATGCTCACCCTAAGGTCCTGACAAATTAAACTACAATTTCTGAACATGCTTATATCTTCTTACTTTCGTGTTCTTCTCTGTCAATCCTGTTGAAACTGCTGCTCCATTTCAATGACATCGTTGATATCTTCTTCTCAGATTTTCCTTCCACTAGGGTAAGGCTTCCATACTTACAAATAAAAAGCATATAAACCTGGAAGGAAGCAAGGAAGCTTTGCTACACTACCATAATACTGCATTTTTATTATTTTAACTGACAAAAAAAACCCAACAAAGTGTTCTTATTGCCCCTTAGATGTCATAGCTGATACATTTAGAAAATTTCCTATGTGCATAAAATTGTAAATGTGCTTTCTTGTACAGAAAATTGTTAGCTGTTTTTAAAGGCAACAGACAAAATATCTACCTCCAAACTTACATCCATTTACTTAGGACAATGAGTTCACTTTGCACAATGAACAACAAATTGCAAAGTCGTTTACAACTGCAACAACAACAACAACAAAAATCCCTGACAAAGGTGTTTTGATTTGTAGGTCTAGTTCTGAATTGCAAGTAAAACAAAGTTCTCAGAAGAAACAGTATGAGTTTTATTAAATTGAAGATTCAAGCCTTTGACTTACTAAAGGACTTCAGTCACATTTTTTTGTGAGACATATTCAGAGAGGACACTGTGATTGATATATAAGTACAGAATAAGCAATGAACACTAGGAATCCAAAAATAGTCAATTAACTTTGCTGTCTGCTGAACAAAGAAAGCAAATCTAGGGATTAAGTGGTAATAGAAGATTTTTTTGAAGTTGTGTCTATTATACACACAAAGGAGCAAAATGGCTTTCTACAATTTTCCTTCCTTGAACACGTGGACAAGAATCAGCTGCCAGAATCAGCTCCCAAGAATACCTCCAGTACAGCCAGTATCTGCTATCATTAAAGCAAGCAGGTAAAAGATGAGGACCCAAACTTGTTTCCACCAACACTAGTATCAAGTTTTATGCTGTTTTTGGATGCTAGCTTTCATTTGTATCAATCTGGATCTGGCCCTTCTCTTTCTCTACTTTCCTCTGTGGAAGTTTCTCTTCTCTAGTGGTTTTCCAGTCTCTGCACTCCCCCTCTCTACTTTCACCTTTGTCTTTGCTTTTTTCACCATTAACCTCACCTGTTGCCTGCTGCTGATGCAAAAATAGTCAACAGGTTTGCAAGACAGAGACAATCCATTTAAAAGGCAGAGTTGTTTGCCCTGAGGAAAGACTACACATGATGCAGAAGTAAATAAATAACTCTGCATGATGATACCAGAGGTTCGGCAAAGGTTGTTAGCACTGAGAAAAACAGAAGAAACGCAGAACTGGGCTGATCTGGCTCTGAAAAAAGGAAAATGTGGCTTCAAGAGATATATCCTGACTAGAGCTGATACGTATTAGTGCCAATGTACAAAGTCTCACCTGATGGACTGGATAAAGGATTGAAATAATGGAGGAAAGCAATGAGGTAAAACAGTCTGGGTAGAGGAAAGCAGCAAAGCAACCACAGTATTCACTCTGCAGCTACACCAGGCCTTTGCAGCTCCTGGTACAGCTTGTTCAGAACAAGCTCAGGTATCCCTGCATGGCACTGCAACATTCATCCTACTGCTAACTCAGTGTAAACTCATGATCACTCGATCCAAGAATATTCTGTACAATCCGCTTTTGCAAAATTTCCTTGCTACTTAGTCATTTCAGGGCTAAAAAAGGCTTCCATTCTGTGTTAAACGTCCTGTTGGGCCCCGCATCTGTCACTCACAACACACTACAACAGAGAGTCTCTCCACCTCCTCTGTCAATTTAGTGATTTAGGGACTAATCCGTCTTTTATTGGTTTTATGCTAATTTTTGCTTTGTTTTCAGTATAAATGAGGTCAGTTCTTTAGTGATTAAGTCAGAAAATACTCAAGCAAATACAAGCTGCACCAACTCAAGTATCATTCCTAATGTGTATTAAGCTGTTTGCACTCATACAACCAATCAATTAGAGCAACTTTCTGTCCCAATCCTAGGCAGAATTTGACAGATATTTTTGCAGTGATTCACATATCCTCAAGAGAAGCAAATATTTCCTCTAAAAATGAGTTGCTAAAAAAATCAGCCTGTTTTCCTGGTTTGCTTTTTCTGTGCCTCGTGATTTTCTTTATGGTATCTAATCAACTAGTACAGCAGATCTATAGATCTTGTACATTTGTGTTATTTCTTTTCTCCTTTAGCATACCACAGAAGTGTAAGTGACTTGGACAAAAGCCTAAAAGCTGCCAGGAGTATTTTATAAGCCATCGGTAGCACTGCTACATGTACGTCATTCACTGAACAAAACTATGCCAGCCAGGAAAACAAAAACATAATACTTTTCAAACAAGAGGACACAAAGGAGGAGCAAAAGATCCCAAGACTTCCCTTTGTGATGCAGTATCATATCCACTCTCCTCTTTTTTTACTTTTTTTGTTACTTTTAATGAAGAGAGCAAAACATGATAGAGTAACCAGAAATATTTAAATGGTACAGCAGTAATTTACAAACTTGTATATAGCCCACGAAAGGGACCAACACAAAGGGGTTACTATCTCTAAACCCATTCATTCACTTTCTTCATCTAGAAGGAAACATTTTACCCCTACCTTATGATCAAGCAGAAGCACTGTAATTTCTAGCCAACACTTTAAATTACCAAGGCAGACTTTGCTGTTGCCAAGTGTAAGTGAAGGATGCAGTATATCCTTTAGATAGAAGCTGCAGAGCAGGCACGGGAGGTAGTTTTCCTAGACATTTGTAAAAGCGGTGTCAAGACTGAGCAAGTGCTTTCACGATGAATTTTCTGTTCCTGTGTTTAGTAAACTTTATCTTGTAGGGACGTTTGCTCCAGTTTTCCTCTGCTTTTCACTTTGTATTATCACTTATATACTGTAGCTATATTATGGCTGTTAAATTGCTCTCTTCTGCCTGTGCTGGCTAGCAAATGATACCATTCTCATCATAGAGGGTTATAGATCTATACGTAACAGTGGTGAAAGATGACACAGTGTCAATGCAAAAAACAATCAGGCTCCCCAAGCATGATTTTACTTGAGAGAAATGTATTTCTGGTAGTCTAAAGGAAATCCATTTCAGCTGTTGTCTGAATTACCAAGGCATGAAAACATGCCTTTCACACCTTGGAAAAATTCTTCAGTTGTTTCACATAGTTTCAAAGTGATCCAAAGACAGCTGTACAACTGGCATGTATGTAATTCTGAATGAGTTCACTCAATGATACTCAGCAGTCGAATTAAGGTAGGCATATTCAAAACAATATAATTGTCTCATAGCCAGTCCTACATATTAAAAAGTGTAGATCACGCAGTCATAGCTAAATTTTAAGAGCCAATTTGTTTGTCTTTTTTTCTCCAACTTGGAAGCTCCAAGGACATTTTTTCTGATTGCAAATAAGGCACCGTTTACATCACTGTTCATTACGGCTAGAACTCTGATGTAGAATCATCTCAGCCGAACAAGCAACTCTGAAGTCCCATTAAGGTTTTGCTACTATAAGCTTCAGTCTTTAAAGGAGGGTGACAGCTTTGTGTAAGAGCACAGACTAATTCAGGAAGTTCTGTAAGAACTGTGGTAAAGAAAAGCTATTGGTTTTGTTGGTTTTTTTGGGGTGTTTTTGTTTGTTTGGTTGGTTTGGGTTTTTTTTGTTTTTTTTTTGTTTATTTTTCCAGAAAGCTATACCTCAAAACTGCATAGCAGTCACTCGTAATTCACTGTAAGGTGAGTAATGATGACTTTTAGCTAAAATAAATTACTGGATATGATAGTTGATTGTTATGTTTATTTAGAGATTAATTTTACATATACTCTGAAGAAGATAGGAACCTTTTTTTGTTTTCTGGCAAAACAGAGCCTAGTATCAGTTTTCCAAAGCAATCATCTGCTTCAACTTTTCATCTGTGATCTCTCCTTTTTAGACCTTGACAACAATGAATGGCATAAAATAGCCAGATAATAATGCAGCAGATGCTCACACACATCCAGCATCAGTAACTTACAGAAGTGAAGTGTAAGAGAGCTGCCCTGAGCTAGTCCAGTTTCTTCTACATTTGATAAGTGAACAGAACTTGTCCCAGTCACTGAGCACAGAGAACAAAAGCTTCCACAGAAGCACTTTGGAAAAATACTAGGTAGTTCTTACAGGTGAGTTATGACTAATAAATATAAAAAGAAATTTGATGCAAATCCTTTCACTGCTCTCCTTCTCTTTAGAGGTAGAATATTTTAAGTATTAATATGAAACTATTTAATATTAAGTATCAGTTAACATTTTAGATGTAAAATGTTATTCAACTTCAAAGCTTTTAACATCTATCTCTTAGGATGTGCATATATTTTTCTATTTGTTATGACTAAGATATTGTTTTCAGTTCAACATCATCTTTTCAGCAGACAATGCGTTTTTCAAAATACATCAACCAACAAAATTATTCTTTTTAAAAGCAAAGAGCATCTATTAAGATCTATGCTCTGTTCTATTAGGACATTCAACAAACAATGATGACTTTTATGGTGTGATTACTGAGATGTGACACTGATGTGTTTTGATTTACTGTTAAAAAAAAAAATACCTAAATACTTTCTGCAAATTCAGACTTAGTAGTCATTATGCATACAATCCTAGCATGGCCCTTCCTGATGTACTGCAGTAACAGAAATTAAGATGTTACAGGATCTTTATCTGTATTTCCTTTTGGAGGTGCCAATGGAGACGGGGGCGGGAAATAGGAAGTCGTTTTGCATTATAGTATATAATTTGATATACAGTCATTTGTTGCTGTTTCCAGTGCAGTACAATCACAGAATCAGAATCTCAAGTTCCTCTCAATAACTTTCATCAATAGGAATGACTAGAGAACTGCATCTAATACATTAAGCTTTGCATTTGCCCCTGAGCAACCAAAGTCTGTATGCAAAGGTGATCAAACTACACACCTCTGTCTTCACAGAATGTATAACCTCAATTGTTTGTTTTGTTGGTTTTTTTTTTTTAAATCAATTTTCATACCAATATTGCAAACTGGTATAGGCACCTGCACTTTTGTAATGCACTTAGCCTGATGAAGCCTCAATCTTAGGAAGATGTTGTAGATAACACTTTAAAATGTTTAACAGCATCACCGTAACATCATGAGGCGTTGCATGTTGATGGCTAAGCCCCATTCCTTGACCAGGATCTTCTACAGGAAAAGAATTAACTCCGGCATGATTTCTTTCTAATTAAGAGTCTAACACACACATTTTTTCACCATCATCTACAGTAAACCATCCTAAGTATTCTATTAGTTAAACAAACCACATTTCCACAACCCTCTTTAAGGGTCCTGCATTGAGCTTCTGTATGTTACATTGTACGTGGAAGCTGGTGACTGACAGCAAAGCACACTCGAGCTTTCCACCTCACGGTTGGCAATGTCCCTTACCGGCCGTGGGTGGCAGCAGCGCCTGCACATTCTAGCCGGGACACTGGTTTGGGTCACGGGGCCGCGCTGTTAACGGGAACCATCCTGCCCACACACACCTAACAAGTGTCCCAGCTTGGACTGCCACCACGGAATAAAGTTGTATTCATTTCCTTGCCCACCTTCCCTGGGGCGTGTCTTTCAGTACAAAGGATGCAAATAACGATTATACAAATACACACTGTTAAACAAACAGGAGCTTGTGCTGGATATAGAGATGGAGAAACTGAAAATACTGATTGTATCAGGAAGCAGTTCAACAATTCTGACTCATGCAGCATGCACAATAACAGGTATCAGTGTTATCACATTTTCAGCAATATTTGACTGAATCAGCAGAAGCACATGCAAATTTTAGCCCATAGATCCAAACTGTCCCAAGACCATTCTGTGTTGAAATCATTGACTTTTACTTATCAGTGTCTTCTCTCCTAAACCAGATTTATTTTGTTACCTTTCAGAAATCTTGCTTAGCAATATTCCACTTGCAGTAATAAACAAGTCATGCTGGCCTAATGTGTCCTTCCTATTCTTCGAACTCCTGAACCTCGATGAAACGAGCACATCCTTCTTCCACTCGTCCCTGCTCGGGCAGAGACGCGGGTTGGGGCATAAATAACCTACTGCTGCTATGCCTTTGCAAACTCCAAGCATACCCCAAGAATACTACACACACACCCTTGCTACCCTGTACCAAGACAGTCCCAGTCACTATGCATTGTACAAACAGGCTGATGAGCGAGAAGATTTAGTCTCATTTTCACCCGTGCTCATTATTAAGAGCTTCTTTCCATCACTTCTCCAGCATTCCCCCTGCAATAGGTACAGAAGCATTTAACAAACGGAAGCTTTGACCGTTACCCAACCCCCCTTTTTCTCGTCCGACCGACTCCAGCACACATTTCAAGGTCAGAAACTAGGAAAAAAAGTTCTTACTAACCACCGCCGGCCGAAACCAGCCTGTTTTCTTCCACTTGGAAAAACCGAGGGGCAGCCCTACACAAACCCTGTGCGCAACCTACAGTAGCCACGCCTCCTCAGCCGCTGCTACATCCCAACGGCCCGGGGACTGCCGTCACCCCCATGTCCTCCCTGGTCCGGCGGCCGTGCCCTGCCCGAGGGGATCGGGCGCCAGTGCCCGGCCGCTGCCCTGAGGCCGGTTACGAGCGGCGGCCTCAAGTTTGTCGGAGGAGTTGTCTCAGCCCCCGCAACGCGAGTTTGTCGGCGGAGTTGTCTCAGCCCCCGCAACGCGGGGCGAACTCCGGACTTCGAGCCGCCTCGCCCACTGCGGCGCCGGCGGCGACGGCCCCCTCACCCCCGACCCAAGGGCCTCCGGCTGACTGGGGCGGCGAGACGGGACGAAGTACCAGGCATCTCCCAACCCCAGCAGCCGCAGCGCTGCTCCCCGTCCGTGCCCACCTGCTCGGCGGCCGGTGCCGGTGTCGCTGGGGCTGGGGCGGCGCGGCGCGCTCCTCCCCGGGCAGAGGGCGCCAGGTACGTCGGCCGCCCGCCTCCCCTCAGGGGAGGTGGGAGTTGGCTGGGAGGCGGAGGGAAGGAGCGGGGGAGGAGGGGAATCTT
>JANHFX010016408.1:0-74920 GCA_027560015.1 Chloroceryle amazona
TGGTCTCTGGAAGGCATGTGTTCTCTTTTCTATAATAAAACCACAGCTTCTCTGCCTGTAACATCTTAGTGCTACACTACTGTCAGTGTTAAGGATCTGTTACTGTTTAGTTCAGAGCTGGTTGTATGAATTCTAGTTCAAAGGTTTCTTTTGCTTTATCATGCACTGTAAAACATGCAAAAGTAAGTGTTTAAGAACTTCCTGTATTTTATGTAATAGTAGATGTGGGTGAGTTTGTGTTTTATTTGTTTGTTTCCTACTGAGATGTTTCAGTGATGGCTGAAATGACAAAACTGTAGGTCAGTTTTCTTCTAAATGTAGGAATTTACTGGCTTTAAAAAAATGTCTACCTATGCCATTCCTGAGTTTTCTGAAAACAAGGCAGCGTTTTTACAAAATGAAGAAAAGCTGTAAGGGAAGAAGAGATTTAATATTAAGATGTTAACCATATCTCACTGAAATTACAGGTTGAAAACCAAGAAAAATCAGAGAAGAAACAAAAGAAAAAAATACATTGGCTTCAGGAGCAGCTGAAGACAAAGGAAGATGAAATAAGAAGCCAGTCAGAGTATTTTGAGCACTGCAAGCAAAGACAGAGACAACAGACTGAAGTGCTGAAAGAAAGAGAATGTTACCTTCGGGGTGAGGTATCTAAGCTGGAAAAGCAAGTCCTAAATCTTAGTGCCCATATTGCTCTTTTGACATCCAAGTTAGAAGAGGGAATGGTGCAGTATCTGCAGCAGAAGCTGGAATTAGCATACAGTGACAGTCAGGTCTATAAACACTCTGATGTGGAAGTAATGGAATTGAAAACTTGCGTTGAAAATATAGAGCATGACATGAAAAGCCACCTTGAGGCATTTCAGCAAAATCTGAAGTTCTTAAGGGAAAAAGAGGAGGACAACAGAAGAGAACGGGCAAACCTGCTGGCTGAACTCCAGCACTCTCAAGACACAGAGGACTTTCTCAGAAGAAAAATGGAAGAATCTTGCCATCATGTTTATAGTCTAAAATTATATGAAATCAAACTACAGGAAAAAATGGAAAAGATTTTGGATGAAAATAGAGTTTTAAAAGATCAAGGTAGGGTGGAGTTGAAAAAGAAGAAAGAAAAGGACTCACAACTTACAAGATTGGAGAATGGAAATAATAGTGTTGACCTGGTAAGTAAAAATAAGACAAAATTTAATGTTTTTATCTTTATGTTACCCTGGATTATACTTGTCATTAGATGTGCAAGCTTGATGCAAGTGTGAGGCTTTTTCCTTCCTTCCTTCCTTCCTTCCTTCCTTCCTTCCTTCCTTCCTTCCTTCCTTCCTTCCTTCCTTCCTTCCTTCCTCCCCTTTTTTCCCTTCCTTCCCTTTTTTCCTTTATTTCTGTTGATGCATTAGTGCTTCACAAGTGTCTAATTCACACCCACTGCATCAGTAATTGGAGCTTCATGGCATCAGTGCTTTTATGAGGTGAATATCAAGGGCACTTCACAATTCTCATTTCCTTAAGTTTTTCAGTGATGTGCCCAAGGCAAAATATCTCAAATGGGACTAGTAGTAGAGCCCAGAAGCACTGCTGAGACCTCTGTCTCATAGACACCATTCAGTGGTGGAGTACATATATGGTTGGGTGAGTTTTTCCATGTTATTCATGCCCAAATGCTGAAGAAAAAAGCACAGCTGACAATAAATGTTGTCCATGCGGTTTTCTGGATGATGATAAATAAGAGAAAATGGACACAGTATTTATGGCTGGGAGTGAGTTGAAATATTCAATGGTTTGCATCTCCATAGCATTCTGGTATGCCCTGAATACTCTGAATAGGACTTGTTTGCTTCAAGCACTTCAGTATTGCATGGGAAAGCTCTGCATATGCTGTAATATGGCATTCAGCTTCTGCCAGTTCATTTTGCTGACAAAGAACAAATCTTTTCACAGACATGACTCAAACAATGTTTTATTCTTTATGCACTGAGGTGGAGGGTATTTTTGTTCTGAGGATTTGTTAAATAACATTAAATTGGTTAAGCCTCACACTCAGCTACTCCATTCAGATTGTGACCTGATAGCCCAAGAACTCTCTTAACTGCAGCTGGGAGGTAATGGGCATGAACAAAACCCCTTTAGTATAGGAGGACAATCAGACTGTGAGTATCTCCAGAACTGGGAGAGGGTAGAGAGGATCTTTAATCCATAAGAGCTAGAAGAAAGACAGTTTTTAACCTGGTAGTTGAATGCACCTTTGCAGATGTGGTGATTTTGTAACATTAGTGGCTCTGTAGTCCCAAAGAAGTGAGCTCCAGGAGATTATCTTTGTTTGTGAGAGAAAGAGTGGTTAGATCATACTGCAGTAGTGGGCAGCACATGTGGTAAACTAAGTGGAGAGCTCAGAAGCTCACCACATGTGTCTCCATAGCTGCTCCAAGGTGCCAGAAGGACTAATTGCATGGTTTTATACTTAGCCTGAACCATTTGCTACAGTTACTTTAACTTGTGAGTTAACTTTTTCTTGAGAATGAGGGATAAAGTTTGAAAATATTTTATTTCTAGAGGGAATTGCACAGAGTTGTAAAGAGGTACAGCAACCAGGTGCACTATGAGGGGAGTGCACAGCTAAAATCAAAACCAGGTTTTCAGAGCCAGGTACATAGTAGTGGAGAATTGCTAATGGATTGAGAAAATTGAGAAAAAGATAAAATGAATGTTATCTGATGGTGTGAAAGCAAGATACATAAACTGACTGCCCAAGATTGATCCAAAAGTCTTCAAGAAGCAGGACCAAATCTCCTCCATTCAATGCTGTAGTGTAATAAAAGGTTATCTTTTCATCTACACAAAGTTTTCTAATAATTTCTTTACTGAGTATTAACTTGCAGCTGTGGTGTTGTAGGAGGTTACTGAGTCTCAATTACCCAGTCTTTGGTATAAATGAACAGGCTATAATTTGTGTTAAACTGGTTTATGGTGGTGTGCTGCACAGTAGGTTGGATGCCTGAAATGCTGTGTATAGCATCAGCAGCATCAAAATGTGTGCCTTCTGCATTTCTGGTTATCTTTTCCTCCTTTTTGGTACTGCTACTAATTAACTTGGATTTTTCTAGTAGAAATGTCTTGAGATAGGAAGGAAAAAAAGAAATCAATATCTATGATAGAAGGAGGAGGGAGACATCTGGTGTTGTACTGTAAAACTGAAGAGAGCTTTTTCCCTTATCTGATGTTTTATTAGCACTTATTAAAATAGTATTTCCTAATCTCATTACCTTAGTCTTGTAGCATTCAAGCCAAAATATTTACAAGAAAAATCCTATTTCAGCTCATCATACTCCATCAACAGATATAAAAATGAGAAGAAACATTAAAAATGAGAAACATAAAAATGAGAAGAAACATTTTCATGCTGTTACTTTTCTGGGAAGCTACTTGTATAACATTTTTCAGAGAAAGAGTGAATGGGATCATTTAACTATTTCACAACCAGGAAAAAAGTAATTTGTGAAGACAGGATTATCAAACTCCTGTGAAATACACATGGTATGAGATTCCTCAGTAAATACCATGGTATTCAACTGCTAAGCACATAAATTATACTTGGAAAGTAGCTTGAGTTATTATTGCTTCTTCAAGCAATAATATCAGATCCAATTAGGTGTTTTATTCTAGTACTGTAGAGATGAACTGCATCTCACAGAGGGGTATAGTCACACATATTTTGTCAGAAATTTTAATTTCCAAAATTGGTACCAGGATCTTTTCTACAATATTCCAATTGCAGCCTATACCTGAATGAAAAGTGCCCAAAAAAAGCAGCTGGTTCCTTTTGTCTGTGTCTTGATTTATCAAACAAATTCTAGATGTGAATGTTAAAGGGCTCTTGCAGGTGTTGGTGAAGGAAAAGTATAAAACATCATGGGATTCACCTTTCTACAGCCTTCACATGTCAGCTGAGGTCTTGATTTCACAGTTTAATGATCCTGGTATTGTGTAACAGCATTTTGTGTAACTCTTTTGTCAGAACTTGCGTATCAATAAATGAAAGATATCTGGGAAGAAATAGGGCAAATTTGCAGGAAAGGAATGAGCGTGTTTCAAGGAATTAACATTAGCTTCAATATTACTGAGAAGGAATGAAGGGAAAAATGAAAGAAAAAAATCTTGGAAGTGTTGTGGTTTCTATTGAAGTCATCCCTCCCAGTCAAGATCTCGTGATAGAGCCCTATAATGTGGCAAATGACTTGGTTGAATAAAACTGCTGTTCCTGTGGAAAATCATGTGGCTTTTTCTGATGCACTATAGACTGAAGACTTTCAAGTCATTGCCTTTCCCATCCATGTGTAATTTTAAAGCTAAAGGGACCAATTTTGTTTTCTGGTGGCATTTGATGCAAAAGTGACTGGGCTGGCTTGTTTTCTGACCTGTAACTGTTTCGGCTACCACCTCAGTTAGGTATTTTGTTGAGAAAAGCAAGCCTGAGTGTTCTGCTCCCTAAAAATAAGCACAGTGTCTGTGACATGAGTTCTGCAGGTGTATCAAGCAATAAGGGTATCTGCTTTGCACCAGAAGTAGTCACAATTTCCAAATTCAATAGAAGAGTCAAGAAAAATGTCAAGTACAGAATATGAAATTTACAATTAAATTATCAATGGAAAATAAAATTTTACCTGCAACAATTATGATACTTTAAGCTTTTCCAACCTAAGAACAGTTGTCCAGTTTGTAGCTGGGCTTTGAACTATTAGTCTCATTCCCTCCTTGATTGAATTTAGTCTCTGTTCTGATAGTGTTCCATCTGTGATATGACATATTACATCTTTATTATTCAGATTTTCTTCCTTAACAATTTGTAAAGTATGAAGGAAATATTAGACTGAAATTTTAAACTATCGTACTAGAAAATGTTGAAATGATAAAATCTTATGAAATAATGGCAATTATGATGAAATAATATGTCTTTTGAATGTAAAATAGCAAAGGAAATTTATATGCCTATTTTTCATATCACACTGTATTTTTATAATCTGTTTGTTTGTTTGTTTTCGTCCTCCTTTTCCCATTAAGAATGGAAATCTAATCCAGGATGACATTAAAAATCTGAAAGGGGGAACATTCTTAGACTCACTCGAAAGCAGAGCTACTCAAACTCCACTTGTGCTGCTACACGATAAGGAATCTGGTATGAAAATAAGCTGGAATTTTTGCTTTAATTTCTGTGCAATAAAAGTGAAAATTATTACATTCATGTGGTGTGCATGACTTAAAAGGTGCAAGACCTTCTGAAAACCTTCTAATCTGAAAACTATCATGGGAAGATGAAGCAATAACTATTTTCCAGTTACAGTTAGATAGGAGCTTTCTCAAGAAATTCTAGAATTTTCAAGGTACAGAAATGAGGAACTGGAGCATGCTTTTCCTGGCTGAAGTACAGTGTTTGGGAATGTAGCAGTCTGATTTACTTTTCAGACCAAACAATGTAAAACCTCTGATCTTGGATAATTGTATCAGGTAAATTCATTCAAAATAAAGTAATGGGAATTTCAATGTATGTAAATGCAGACCTGCAATGAATAATTTTATTGTTATTATTGTGCTTATTATTGTTTTCTTATGAAGCCTGTTTTCTTGTTTAATATCATGCTTATCTCTGCATCTCTACATTGCTGATGTATACTTTTGGTAAAGAAGGTGGTTTTGAGCATACTCTCACAAATATGCTTTTCTATTCAAAACATCTGGTCAGGTGGTTTTGGGTTTGTTTTTCATGTAAGTATCTGGGAGTGGCATTACATTTCTTCAGTGCTTTGCCATAACAGAAATACCAGGATGTAGCTTTGATGGGCTAAAGAAGATGGAGGAGCTACTGGAAGGACTTCTACCAGTTTTGGAACACAATTCTAGTGCCTTTGTAAAAGCTGCTGGTCTACCTGAGACTGAGAAGGTGAGAAGAAAAGTTACCACTATTCTTGCTGTCTTTGTGCGCAGTCTGTGAATTTTGAGATAAAATGGAGAGCTGGTGCATTTAAAGATGAATTTAAAAGTAGCTTTAAATCATAGCTGCTAAAGATGTTATTCAAGATGAATAGAGCTGTGTACTAAGAAAAGT
Source organism: Chloroceryle amazona (assembly GCA_027560015.1). Classification (NCBI taxonomy): domain Eukaryota; kingdom Metazoa; phylum Chordata; class Aves; order Coraciiformes; family Cerylidae; genus Chloroceryle; species Chloroceryle amazona. The sequence continues at coordinate 6,092 of JANHFX010016408.1, forward strand.
ACTTGTTTGTACCTTGTTTGTATCATTCTCATTGCAAATCTTTAAATAATTTGAAAAAACTTTATATGGAAGATTTCTTTTCTCATCTGTCTCTAATCAAGCATTTTATGGATGAAGTGAAAAATAAATTATGATTAGCAAGAACAATATACCTTAGCTTATATGTTTTATTTTGAAACATTTCACTTTTGCTATTCCCAGGTCACCTTTGGAACAAAGAGGGCAGGTACTCTAGAAGATAGTTTCACTTTCTTCAGATGGACCCCAAGTTACTGTGCAGCCAGACTGCTTTCTCCTTGCTCTGAGAAGTTAACTAATGAAGAGACAAGTAATGAACCCAAATATGAAGAAGACTTTTCTCTCCTGAAGGAACAAGATATAAATCTACCAACAGAGACGTTCCCTGTTTCTTTGGTTGAAGCTTTGATGAGGAGAAAGCTCCAACTTACCTTGTTAGAACCTGAAAGCTACCTCGTATCAGCTGTCACCACTGTGAAGAAAGTGAGGAGTCTGGATTTCTGTGAGGCAAATACCAAACTTTGGTTTCTTCTGCAAAAAGGCCTCTGCCTTTTTGCAGAAGAAGGGTTTCCTGACAAAGCTTCTGCACTTCTTCATGGAAAGATGCCTTGCACTATGTCTGAAATTTTAACATTGTGTCCAGAAAAATACCATATGGAAAAACATTGGGAAAATAAGGAAATTGTGCCCAAAAGCATTAAAAAAAAGAAATGTCTGTATAAAGTTATTGATTATGGCAAGTATAAAAAAGTCTTTATAGGGAGAGCTAAAGGAGAAGAAATACAGAAAGAAAAAGCCCAACCACAACAGATGGTCTGCGTTCCTGAGGAAATTTATAAAGTTTTATTTAAAACTGAATTGAACAGGTCTGGGAAGCAAGTAATGGAAGCCAAAGACAGACTGGGTAGCCCACAGGATGTCCAAATTTTACCTATTGATTTTAAAGACTTAAAGAAGCATTTTGAAGGGAGCCCTTATCTAATGGAGAAACAAGGAAACCTCTCAGAAATCTACATCTCTGATGTGAATAGGGTATATGATGGAGAAAACATAATAATGGAGGAGAAAGGAGAGCAATGTCAGAAACCAACTCACCAAGCAAACCCTTCCAGCAATATTGGCCTGAAAGAAAAGAAAGACTGGACCCTCAAACTATGTGAACCGAAAGAGAAGAATTTCTTATGTCAAAAAGTAGCTGCTGAAAACATGCAATATGCATACTCTCAGAATTTTTTTTGGTCAGAGGAAGAGAGGTATCTGCTAAATACGTTGCCTCCTACACAGGAGAGGGCTGTGTGCTTGAGCAAAGCATTCCTGTCAGGAAGCAATTTTTATGAATGTTTCTGTCATCTGATCCCACTGGAAGCTGGTAATGAATGTGATGTGAAAATACATGCACTGGAAAAAGTAGTTGCTGTGTGTTCTCAGAGGATATTTCTACTGATGCAAGAGAATGAAAATTACTCCAAAAAAGTCTGTGCATTACAACAGGAGAATGAGAGATATGCTCAGATGATGTGCGCACTGGAAGAAGAGATGGATGTATATTTTCAACACATTTTAGCAGTAGATAAAGCTAACATTATTTCATTCCAAAACTTACTTAATGAGAAAGAAGTTGCTAGTGAATGTTATAATAACTTATCAGGAAAAAACAGAATGAGCCCAGGAATGTTTCTTCTTGAATCTTTCTCTAAGGTCCTCTCACGTCTTGAAGAGGAGAATTGGAAATCTGAAAAAGACTCATTGGCAATTGCAAATAAACTTCCTAGGAGTTCTTTATCCCTGTATGGAAGGAAAATGAGATATTTCCAGCTGCTTTCTGACCTGAAAGAAGAAAGAAGCAGATGTTTCAAAGAAATAGCTAAATTATTACAAGAAAAGGAGAACTATGTGGAAAAATATAATGAATTAATACGAGAGAGAGAGGGAAATTTACAAAGAATATCTCTTTTAGAAGGTGAAAAAGAAACTTTATTGGGATGTTTGGCAGAGGTAAAGTATGAACAAGACAAATACAGGACCTTGGTTTCAGAACTTCATGAGGACAAAACCAGGTGTTATCAAACTATTTCTGCTTTACAGGAGGAAAGATGTGTGCTGAAAAGAGAATTAGACAGAACCAAGAAAGAAACTTCAGAACAGCTTGGTGAATTTCAGAAAGCAAATGCAAACTTTATTTTAGAAAATAACAAACTGAAAGAATTAATGTCGTCTTTGGGTTTCACCTATGAAGAGCTGAGAAAAGTTAACAGTTTGGGAACAAAGGAAAAAATAGTAAAAATAAAAGAAGTAGGTCAACAATGTGGTCTTCAGCCAAGCAAACTTGAAACAGCATGTAGTGTAACTCAGACTGAAGAAGGAGCTCTGGTTATGGATCTCTCAAAATGTTTCCCCGGAAAACAGGTAAACAACACTGAGGAATGTTATCAAGCAAGATCTTTTAAGGAAAAGGGGAGATATAAATGTCATTTGAAGGACAAAGATAAATGAACTTTATAATATAAAAAATGTTGTAACCTCCCATGTGCTGGAGATCTGAGGTGCTAAAGTTAACTTTAAAATAGAATGAAAAATGTCAGAGGGTTTATTTTTTTCCTGAACGCTGTATTAGAGAATTTTAAAATTATACAACAAGCCACAAAGTTAAATATAATAATTAAAAGAGTGCCTTGTTCAGGCATTCTAAAAATTATCTTATTGCAAGAGTAAAAGCTTTGGGCAGAGCAAATTAATTTCCACAAACTTCTGTTATAATGGTGAAGTATTCAGAATTGTGAAACAATCATGTCTTACTGAAAAATATGCACATATTTATTCACTTGATAACTTTTATTCTGCTACAGTCTATTCTTTGTTTTACTGTTTGATTTTTATGAAACGTATGCCTAAAGACAGGATCTTACTTCTACTGGATTTCCCTTCTATTATTTTTCATCTGTAGTCATGAATCTTACACCACAGTGAATTTCTATGGAGATTACTGTTCTCGTAAGAGCAGAATTATTCAGTTGAAAATGATCAACGGGGAAAAATTTATCTCTAATATTTTTATTTTATGCAAATTATTTTAGTAATTCAGAAGGAAACCATATATTTTTCTGTGAAAAACTGTATGCCATTTTGTATGGGTGAGAGGAGTTACGTCTCTGTTGTGTATTCAGGGCAGCACATCTGAAAGCTACAGTGTGATGAAAAAGCAAGTTGAAAAGGCAAAAGAGGAACTAAAAATGCAGCAAAAGGAATTAGAAAAATCAAAAAAAGAGGTAACCTCATACTCTGATGTAATTCTGAGGAATAACTTTATTTCCTTTTGTGTTTTCTTACACAGCTGTTCTTTCTGCCAGGATCTAACACTTCTACAAAACAGGGAAACCTCTGATTTGCAGAGCCAAAAAGTATCTCTTTGATCGTTCAGCTTAGTGATGAATTACGCAGTCAATGGTGGTTGGCCAGCACTTCAAGTGAAGCTGCATTCCTCCAGCACACTTTGACAGAAGCTGAGTGCTTAATAAAGACACACAGAACAACTATGTGCTGTGGTCATCTTTGGTCAGGCTGCTTTTCATGCTTCCCCCACTTACTAGCAACAAGGAAAGCAGTAGAAGCACTGAGAATTATGGCAAACTCGAATTCAAAGTAGTTTTTGAATGAGAGGCAAAATGATGTATAAACTGCCACTGTCAAGATGTCTCACTGTATATCCAAGTGATGGTGCCAAAGCATGCACAGGGCTCCTCCTCTTGACATATCTGTTAAAAATGAAGTCCAACACCACCTACATGGAGAACTGTTTGGATGGCTAGTTCTGTGTCTGTGTAAAGTCAATTTGCAGTTTTAATACCAACCGAGGAAGCTTTTGGTGTTTTGCCTTTATGAATGCATTAGCTTTCACATTCCTATTTTTTATTGAACAATCTCCACTCTACACTTATGTATGCAGAATGTATTACTTTTATGGCAAGTGTATATTTATGGGGCTGTTTCATGCAATAACAGGCATCGCTCAGACTCCCTGGGGAAAAGCTACTGGCAGTAACAAGCATACTGAGTATGTAAAAGAGCAGTAGGATTATACATGGAGGGTGTACAAAATGGTTGTCCTTTGACAGCTGCTTTTGTAAGGCTTTCTAGATTTCAAGTGAGGCAACTGGAGTGAAGGGATAGATTTGGATGAGTGATGAATGGTTAGATAAGGACTTCTGACCTTGCAATTTGAACATCAAGAGATCATTTTTTATTTATTTAAATCTGATTGAGTCCTTCTTATCCTTTTGTGTGTTACAATGAGGTTACATTGCAATATCTTTCTCAGTTTACTTAAAAGAGTGTCAAGACTTTGCTTTCAGAAGGTTTAAAAATGATCTGACATGTGAAAGAAAGAACTTAAAGTCAGGCTATCAGCTGATCTACTGAGTGGATTGTTTGTGGTTGGGTTTGTTTTTTTTTTAACCAAACTACAGTTAATAAGTGAAGTAAATGCATCCCAGAAAAAAAATAAAGGTAAACATATGGAAGCATTTATTTTCTCCTTTATATTTTTATTTTTTGACATTTCTTAGTAAGATTTCCCCCCCAGCTGTTAAAATCTTGCTTTTCATTTGCTCTGAGGGCATTCAAATATGCAAGGTCTGAAACTGTGAGTGTATTCACTACTGCTTTTGTTAGCATCATTCAAAATACTAAAGGTGCCTTCAAATTTAGACATAGATTTAAAAATTCATCTATTTTCCTGCATGATTGTAGTTAGATAAGTTTTTATAGGACTTACTTTAAGAGTCTTACTCATTTCTTATAATAAGATTGTAGTATATTGTGTAGTGTAGTGTATTGTGTAATTCTATTTACTTTAATTAATTTGCAACAATTTAAGACTTGTGATGTGGAGCTCCAACTCAAGTCCATGGTATAAGCTGGTACCAAAAAATGATATCACTGCTACAATAATTATACTTAGTAATTTTGCTTTTTTTTTTATTATTCCTGTTAGGCCCAGAAGTGGTACAGAGAACTTGGCTTTGCTGAAACAAGATATGAAGAAATCAAAACTCGTTTGACACAGGCTCTCTCAGAATTAGACTATCTTAAACAAAACTCTGGGGACAAAATGCTTGGAAAGAAGAATTGCAAATTAATGGTATGTATATAAAACGGAATAAAGAGAAGTGTATTCCCTGGGAGGGAGTGTTTTGGATGCAGAGACACCCATTACTGTTCTTGGCAATAGATGTGAAGCAGCTGTAGAGTATCTAGAGCCACTGGACCTATAAACTTCAAAGTGAGCAGATATTGTGCAAAGCAGACCACCTGCCTACAGGGTCGTCCAAAGTTTGGGCTCTGTAGGGGCATTATAGTCACCTCCTTTTTTTTTTAGGAGGACTCTTGTCCTGCTCTCTTTAGCCAGTCATTTTCTGAAGCATGGATTTTCAGGGGTTCTTAATAAAAATGTTGGAGGAGTCTCCAGTGTTTCCAGTATTTGGCCTGTCTGCCTTCTAGCCCTAGTTACTAGATTTGCACAGGCAAAATGAAGCTTTGATGCCAGACAGTTTGTAGAGCAACTTCTACTGCCTGTGAATGGGTGGTGTGGATTAATGGGGAGTCAAATTCTGTAATTGATGTATGTGGTCCAAGTGGGTATCCTCAAAATACAGGAAATATTTCTATCACACAGGTGAGAGAAAGTCTTGTTGGAATGTATCGGTATCATAGAAATTCTGGGTTTGCTCTGAATGAAAGCTTTTTGAATCTTCAGGTGCTTCTGTCTCTTTATAAAGTTTTTATGTTTTCCACCAAATTGAAGTGTTTTATGGAAAGATTTTTAATTATTTAATAAGCTCCTTGAAGCAGCTTTCATCAAGACTTTCTAGCTAGCCCTGAAATGTTTTCTATCCTCTTTAATAGGAAAACTGTGAAGAAGAAATCTGCAACTTTTATCAGCTGGAAAAGCAAATTTGTAGTAACCTACAATATTTGCAAATTCAGTTTGGATAGGTTAAACTGGCTTCAGAAGAAAATAAAAACAAATTCTGCAAAATGTAAATATTCTGGGCTCATTTTAGTTGCCTAAATGTTACTGTTTATCACATTTAAATGCCTTAGGACATCTTGGCTGAGGGTGTAGTTATCACCTGTAAGTCCTATGCAGTTATTTTGTATTAGCTAGTATCACTATGCTCTGATTTTGACTCAATTGAAAAATGAAGCACAGATTTTTCACATTATTATTGTATTGCCATGTAACATCTTGAAACAATGAAATCTATTTCAAGGAAGAAGACGACATTCCCAGATTGTTTGAAAATAAACAGAAGTATATCATGGTGTTTTGTTTAAGCTGACATAAGCTTTTGGGGGCAGTTATGGGCAGCAGAGCTTTAACCCTTTTGTTTGAAGATAGTCTGGGGCAATTATTGCTTATTATATTGGTCCCTAAATTAAGATGTTAATTATATCTATGACTCACATGGGAATAAAATTAGTCAACATTCATGTAATGTTTTTACACTTGAAAAATTCAGCCTTTCTTCTGAGAAAAACCCTCACTTTTAATGCCTCCAATAACTAAACTTTACATGTTAGTGTTTATTAATCAATAGTATATGGTTATGCAATATTGTGATGTATGATTTGTATCAGACTTGTTCATCTAATTTAATTACTTGTTGTTAATGTCAAATTGTTGACTACACGTGTCTCATTCCAGGTGTCAAAGGTGCAGTACATGTACATCACAAAACTGGGTTTATCCTTCAATTACACTATTTGATGTCACAACTGATTGTCTTCATGACTCAAGTCCATTATGTCTTAACCAAAGGACATTGATTTTATCAGCACAATTAAGCAAATAGTACAGATAGAAAATAAATATCTTTTAGTAAAGATTGTGAATGCATTTCAGTAATCCTCTTTTAAAATAAACTTTTTTAATGTACAGCAAGATGTGTGAAATAGCTGAAATATGACCTAAGATTTTCTAGACTTAAAAAAAGAATGTTTGGCAAAATAATTATCATGATCTACTCTTCTAGCATAATTTTTCTTCCTGAGGGCAGTTTTGTAGACTGGCAATCCTATTGTTAGAATTTTCATTTAGTTGCCACCCTTGTCCAAAAATGTTTTTTATCCCACAAAGTTATTAATAAACTCTGATACAATAAATCACCATATTTTTTTTTTTTATTTTCTAAACTTAATTTTCTGGAAGACTTCAGACTGTAATGCTTGAAAGAAGCAAAGGTTTGAGCATTCTGGACCTAGAACCCAAGGCAGGGAGGTCTTTGAGATAAGATGTGTTTTGAGCATGTCTTTTAGGAGTTAAGTACACACCTTGTGTTCTACAGCCCTTGATGCCCTGATCATAGTTCTCAGCTGAGACTCCAAAAAGCTGTCAAGATGTTATTCGTTGGAAATAAAAGAGAGCTGAGATAACAGAGTCCTAGCAGTAATCTTGGAGTATTTGCTTCAGTGGTGTTGCTAACAGAGAAAATACCATTTAGCATAAGAGCATTTGGGGAAATTTTCTAGGATGATGAGATGGCTTTCTGAACCATGGTGCTGTGGTAGAAGTTAGGAGAAATGTGTGAGTGAGTGGGGAGGGAGCAGGGTACTACTTACAACTTTGAAAATAAATACAAGAATTTTTCATGAAATGCAGACAGTAAATAAGGTGCCAGGCTTCCCTGGTGAACTCCAATTCCTGCCATGGCCTGTAGCCAGTAAGTCATACTTCTCATTTTCTCATTAAATTTTCAGATAAGTACAGCACATACAAAAGGAAGATTTTATTTTACTTTTAATGTTTAGGATTCAAAGACTAGTGATCTCACCAGGTTTTGCAAGAATGCAGTGTGTCAAATGCTACTTTTTGGGCTTAGCTATCCTTTTGTTATTTCTCAGTCCCAGCTACTGGGTTCTTCACCCTTCTGGAGCTTGACCACACAACCCAGGGTTACTCTTAACTATCACGCCTGACGGTGATTGTGAATAAACTTTGTATGCCTCACTTGTGCTTTGAAGCTACAGAAGACTGCTAGCAGGTCAGAAAAATGAAACAGGATATTAAGCATCATCAGTCAGGGAGTGTTTCCATTTTTTATTTGACATACATTTTGAGTGGGAAAGAAGATGAGGAAAATGTCATACCTCAGACTCGTCCTTAGGCTTTTGTCACTGCGACCCTCATCTAATCCATCTTGATGTGTCCAACAGTTGCTATTGTTCTTTTCTCTTAACGCAAGAGGGAGCCAAAAAGTTTAGTACAAAGCAGGGGATACTGTGCATAAAGGACTTGCTTCATCAGGAAGAACAGGATGAAAATATCATAGTTCTGTTTTTATCTGTATTGCAATGCTGTATTACAGGCAGAGTGATGTGATCTATCACTTCAGTTTGATATTTCCTATGAAATGCTGCCATCAGCATGTTGCAGTCACCAAAAGCATCAAAGCTGGAAAGGCTGTTGGAAAGAGGGGGAAAATTTAACATAGTTGTATGTTGTGCATCACAGATGAATTTTAGCTCTTCTCTCAGTTGCATGAATATTAGTAACCATTAAAATCAAAACATTTTCCTGCATGTTTTGTCAGAAGGTTGTGTGGTTTTACTACAGTATACCATAGGTCTGATGAATTTTTAGCTTACTCACTGAAATACTTAATCTTTTAGACTTGCTTCTGTAAGATGCTATCAGAAATCTTGAGCGGTTGTGTGTATCAACTCTATTTTTTTTCAAACGTAATTTCACAATAATATAAATGTTTTTCACGGGAAGTTCATCCTCAGATTTTTGTCATTCTTAATTTATATGTTTAATCTGACAGTGTCACTTTTAGGAGCTGACCTTGTGATGCTGGCTGTCAATCTAAAGCTCTCACTAATCCTTTCAATCTAAGTGCATGAAATGAAAAAAAAAAAAAAACCAAAAAAACAAAAATCAGAGAGTGGGGGAAGAGGAGTTAAATTCAGAAGCTCCTTCTTCCACTTGTTCTCTACCACCACTATTACTACTGTATAGTGTAATAAATAGTTAAATAGTTTGGTTATAGTTTTGGTTTGTTTTTTTTATTTAAAATCTAATTATTTTTATTAATAATCTTCTGAAGCAAAAATATAACTGTGTGAGTGGAATTTGCTGTCTGAGATAAGTATATATAGCAAAACAAGGGATGTATTACACAGCAGTTGGAGCAGGTGACTGGGGACTTTTACTCTCTGTGTGACGATAGATTGTCACTTAATCTGTCTGTGCCCCAGTTTCCCCAGATATGGAATGATTATAACACAATACTTACCTTGAAGGAACATTGTGAAATCCCAGTCCTACACCTGCTCTCACAGGGGATCAAGAACTTCTTGCTTATAAACAGTTTTAAGATTAGTGCAAGATATTAGTGCTAATATGCTTATGAAAGTTTGAAGTCATATGTTTTATATAAGCTTTTTTTTTCTGACGTATAAGATATATTGATATATTCATTGAGAAGTTTAGTACTCCAAAACATGAATGAGAATATTTTCATTATTTTATATATCTAATTTGAACACCTGTGTATTTGCTTTCTAGCCTGTGTACACTGTGAAAGATGCCCAAGAAATAGAGGACAATAAAATAGCCAATAAGAGATTACAGCAGCAAGTGCTGACCTTGAAAGCCCAGCTCAGGGATCAGGCTGCATTACAAAATCAGTTTCATGACTTGCAGAATGAGGTGGAACTCCTTCGGGCTCAGTTATTTCAAAAGGTATAATAAAGCTGTTTCCTGTATGCTTAAGGGGGTGGATAAATGTGATGTTAGGCTTCAGTTTCTACCTCTTTCTTCTTGAAGGAGAGCGTTTGGAAGGGGGAGGTGTCTTTATTTTTTTCTTGCTTTTGGTGTGTTTTTTTTCCTAGCCTTATCATGTGCTGGCATTTGCTTTAAACCAGTCCTATACAGAAGGTTAGTGGATTCTCACCAGCATTGATTAGGACGTCTCTTAGCAAACATTGGTGATAAAATGAAATTGTTTTATAGTATCTGGTGTCTGTAGGGATGGATGGTGCATATCGGATGGTGAGTAAAGGGTGAGACACACTATCCATACAAATGGGCAACTGCTAATTGTTCTGTTGCATCAGCAAAATGTTTTGCTCTGTGCCTTATCAAGAACTGAATGTCACCAGTGCAGGGGCATTCTGCCAGCTTTTTCTTTGTTCCCTCTGTGCTTGTGCAGTCTAGAGACATGTCTCTCCAATCTACACTGTTTCTTCCCAAGCCCACAATTTGTTAACTGAGGACCATGCAACCTCTTTCAGCATAACTGAATTCTCATAAAGTGTATCCTTTTCTGATGCACATAATGTATTTACTGTATGCTTTATAGAAAATGGATGCAAAGGCATTTATTCTTTATTGCTAAATAATATTGTAATGTAATATTTATTCAAAATAGAAATGGATTTTACCTGGCAGGATATTGTATTTTTCTCTGCTTAATCAGAAATCAGGTTTCCCATGAATAGGAACTACTTTAATCATAAGGTACAGACTAGATCATCTGTCTTACCTCCTAAGAGAGTACATGAATCAATTGTGCCACGGTAGAAAGTTGATGTTCACTTTTCAGAGCCTGCTGTGGAATACACATGCAGAAAATCCTTCCTCATTTCTTTTGTTCTACAACGTAATACAGATAAAAAAAGGAAAAACTTACCCCAAAAGAGAATTTTGGATGGTTCACAGAGTAAATGGAAGCATGAGTGCTAAATGAAGGATGCCAAGTCTTTAATGTGATGCTGCTTGATGAAATAACGTCCCTGATATAGGGCTCCGTCTAAAAACATCCAAAAGCCTTTGGTAATAGGTAAGAGCAATGTTAATGCTAGCAGGGCAGTGCCTGTGTGCCAGCAGCTGTGTACATCCAGCTCCTTACCACTGCTTCATCTTGTTTGTGATACAGGGTCACACAAATATGCAAAGTGTACCCCTTGGAAATCAAGTCTGAAAAAAAAACATAAAAAAACTGCTACAGTATTTAAAGTAAGTCTTACATAAATTAACGCAGAATGTTTTTCAACCTTTCAGGAAAAAGAACTTCAGCAGAGGAAGTCTGAAGCAAAGTTGATGCTGGTTCCTCTGAAGGTACTGTATTTTCCTGAAAGCTGGTGTAAAACCTACACAGAGGTGTATTCCTTTGCTCACAGGCTTCTTTCTCTGTGTGTGCCTGCCTTCTGCAGCTGCCCCTGACTTAGCTGTTTGCTTCTGGGCCTCAGGCTTTAGGCAAGGGCTTGCTGACATTATTGCTACAGGTAGTCTTCAGCCTGTCAAAAAGGGGACCTCACACATCTCTTTCCAGTTTTATCTGTGGGCACATATTGCTGCAGCAAGGTGCAGAGGCACCTAATGGCTTGAAAACATAGGAATACAATCTACAGCTTTGGGTCAAAATATATGAAATTATAGATTGGACACAAAATATAATCTTGCAGTCTCAACGGGGAATGAAATCAGTGTACATATGTTCATGCCACATAGGCTAAGCTGGCTTGCCTCACCCGGAAGTGCCAAGAAAGGAACAGCTTCATTATGAGGATACATGGTGAATTTCACAGGCAAGGAATTATTAATGATGTGTTTGATGAAGAGGTGAAAAACTTGGTGAATGACCTCACCCTGGCCGAGTACACAGTCGCTTTTACACCAATGTGTGATCAAGAAGTAAGTATTTGTACTTCCTTGTAGGGTCCTCTCATTTCCACTGCTGTATTGTCAGTGATATTTTTGTTTGTTTTTAAAGTGTTTAGTAAGACTCAACCTGTAGTTACAAAATACATTTCAGCACTTAATATGAATGTTGCTTCAGACCAGTCAGTGGAGTTGACTGTTGTACTGTTTTGGACAGGGTTTAAATCTTCTGGAGCTTATCAAGAAGTATGTCAGTGCCCCATGTAAAAAACTTCCCTGATATTTTGACAAAGTATGCTAATGGATAAAGAACAATATATTATTCAATTTCACTTCAAATATGAATTTTGCATTTTCTTCCTGCACAATGCATTGTCTCATATTTCTGAAGAAATCACACAAAAAAAAAAATGGTCTGCAAAGAATCATTTAAAGATTTAAGTCATCAGTGGACATTCCTATTCAGAAAGGCACTAACTACTTGTGTTTCCACTGTCAAGATGACAGTGATTCCAGGGGGATACACTCTGCTTCACACCTGCACACCTGGGTCTGTTCAACATTATCATTAATAGTTTGGATGCTGGGAGTATACTTCATATTTTTGGAGTAGCACCAAATTGAAGACATTCCTAACATCAGGAATCTGAATCTGGCAACCCAGAGAAACAGACATTTCATTGCAGGACTTCAGTAACCTTTAAAGAAGCTCTTTTTTTCCCCTTTGATATTCCCTCTATTATAATTTTAAACAAAGCTTATAAAAATACCCAAACAATATTTGGTAATGTTTGTGTCAAGTATACTCAAGTAGAACACTGCTTGTTAATGGAGAAGGGAGAATAATTTGTGTTACACATTTTAAAATATTGAGAAAGTGGCTGTGTACCACAGCAGGGCACAGCACTTAGGTTCATACTATGTTTTATACTCCAGCTAACACAATGCACTGTAAAATAAGTACATAAAAAGCATCTCCTTTTTAATGACACTGACATATATTTTTCATGAGCAGAAGTGGAGATGCTCAGAATGGTCATATAGTAAATCCACAATATTATTTTTCTGATTATTTTACACTTTTACACACAGAGTGGTATTCTGTGTCACTCTGAAGAAGCTTACTTTTCAGCTCTTACTGAGTGTTGCAAAGCTATCACTCAGTCATACTTGTTTCTGTGGTAATTTAACTGCATGTTAAGGAAATGGTAGATTGACTCCTAGTTGCAGGATGGGACAGGTTTCTGTGTCTGGCTGTCTCCTTTGCATATGTGAAGTGTGTGACTACCATTGTCTCTCCCAAGCTCGCACTGAGAATGAATGTTTTATGTGAGAGTAGTTAGTAATTCATTTGTCAGAAGGTAGATAATACTTCACTGCCTTCATTTTCTCAGACATTGTTGTGAAAAATGAGCACTAGTGTAAAGCTTCCCAATATAATAAATATCACAATACTGTGCACACTCACAGTCTCCCTGAATGTCTAATTATCACAAAACTTAGCAACTGTAAGAGGAGAGAATGAGACTGAATCTCTATTCTGATAGCCAGTGGCTTCATTTGCAATATAGGAGCCCTGCTTTTAGTTCCCTGCTTCAATAGATATTTAGCTATTCATACTAAGTGGAGCACAAACTCCTTCCCATAGTATCCAGCACTGTTGTGACCAGAGGTCTCACTTAGGCTCAGGCACACTGGGATTCAAGCCTTGGTATTTTGATCATGCAGAGCACAGACAGGCTCTTGTTGGGCACCTTGGCACTGAGCTTCGGACCATTCTGGTCTGTTATAAGTACTGTGATAAGTACTTCCATGTGTACATCTCAAATTCCAGGGTTATGCCCAGTTTTTACTTACATAAAACCCATCTGAAAGTTCCTTCCCTTCCTAACATTTCAATGCTTCTGGAGAAAACAGGGTGGATTGATATTTTGGGTTGTTTTTTATGAGGGTGGGGTGGTGTTGTGTTGGGTTTTTCCCTTCCTATATTAAAGATTTGCAATTGGCTCTATTCATTTCTAGACCCAGGGACAAATGGAAGCCTGTCATGTATTGGCAGCAGCCCTGCCTGCTTTGGCTTACTGATGAATTTCAACTGAAAGTTTGCAGTGATGCATGAAGGGCTGATCCAGAGCCCTTTGAAGGGAAAAGGGACTCTGTATTTAATTTAGTGACTGGCCTTTTGTAATTCAGTAAAAAACTTTGTGGCTGGTTCTCAGAAGAAGCTATGTTTTAAAACACTTTAAAAGAACTTTGATTTGGGTTTTTTTTTCCCATCTCTCCATGGAATTATACATAGATTGCATAGAACTGTCCTAGCTGTGTACTTAGAAGCTCTGGCTTCAAGTGAAAGACTTATGGGCATCAACAAGTCATTCATGCTTAAAGACAAAAGTGAACTTCAGTTCTTTGCTCATTCATGTTCTGAGCCCCCCAGTTCAAGAGGGACATAGAACTGCTTGAGAGAGTCCAGCGCAGGGCCACAAAGATGATTAAGGGAGTGGAACAGCTCTCTTATGAGGAAAGACTGAGGGAGTCCATTCCAACCCTGAATATTCTGTGATTCTGTGATTTTGAATTTTGTTGTTCTTGAATATTTTCAAAGCCCAGTGTTACATTCAAATGTTTTTCAGTGAGAAATAAAATTTACTTCAGTCATGTAGTATCTCATGATTTTGTTCCAGCAGTGTACTTTTCACTGAGACCTGTTATATGCTAGAGTAATATGTTCAGAAAATCAAGTCAATATTCCTTCTCTTCATATTCTTTTCAAGTCCCTGTAAAGGGGAGTAGATTTTGAATTACTTTTCCCTACCATAAAACTGTACACCATGGAGTCTTTATTTGCAATTTAGTTTGAGTAATTGAATGTAATATAATTTAATTTTAGCTTGTTTGTCATATTAAACTTATATAATTGCACAGAAGGATTTTTACTTCTGCCTTTTTCCTCCAGAGAAAACAGCTCTGTCACTGTAGTGAAAGCAAAAATCGCGTGCAGGGTGGTGCAGAAAAGCTGCCTCTCAGTTTTGAAAAAAAAATAGCCTTTTGCTGAGCTGTTGAAATGGCATTGTATGTCTAATATGGACTTGAAATATTTGGAGGCGTGAAGAAGTTAATTCCTAAGCCTTTGTGATATATTTTCCTTTTAAAAGACCTAAACCAAGAAACCCGTTTTGAGCCCCTTGTAGTGGAGTGATAATAAATTTGGACAATTAAAACCTTGTCTTATTTTGTGTTTGGAAAATAAAAGGCCTTTGTTTGAAGAGGTCACATCCCAGGGACAGTGGTTGCCCCCAGCAGGTGCATGTGGCACTCGACACAGTGCCATAGCTGAGATTCACATGCCCAGTGTCAGACACAGAACATGTGGTCATTTTTGGCATTTTGTCATGCCCCATTTTAATCATCTTCTTTTAAACACTGATTTTTATTTTATTTTTTCTTTTTAAGTGGAAAAGCCTTATCCTCATCTTTCTTTTCTTGTAGTAGAACTAATTCATGGACATTATTAGCAGTTATTATTTTTCTGCCTTTCCCAGTGGAAATTACACAGGACAACATTCATCAACTGATGTTAGACCTTCATATTAACTAACAGCTAACAGAAAGGACTGGGACTTGGCTTTGTAACCACTGCTCTACTTGGGTTGATAACAGTGGGAAGCAAGAGAAAATGCTCCAAATAACTAATAGAAAATGTGAGAGAGGAGGCCTCACTTATTTCTGAATTTAGGTGTCTACTTGTAGTTTAAGAAGCAGGCATTACCCAGTCTGACGAGCTTGAACATGAGGCTGTGTCTATGCTGCTTTGGATGTATTAGAAAACCATACAGAGGAGCAAGTGAGCTTAGCTTGCCTTTCACATGGACTCATCCCAGCCAGTGCAGATATGCAGTATTTTGGGGCCTTTTCTCTCTCTCTTTCTGGGGGTGTGTGGAGAATCAGGAGTGTGTTCAATTCTTTCTCTCAAATGACTGAGCCAGTAGTGTCTGTTGAGATGACTGATGGCTGTAATGGATATTGCTGCTGTATGCATTCACTTCAATTCCTCTTGTTCTGAAAGGCTTTACCTTGATGATATATTTTATATATTCTTTCCATAGTGGATCTGAAACCATTGTGGATATTCACCCTCATTTCTCAGGGCTAAGAGGGAATTTGTGCAAGGAATATAGGGGATAAATGGTAGTGGGTTTTTATTGCCTTTCATGGAGTCATCTTAAACATTGTGGATGGAAAGCTCCAGGCAAAGAATGTGTACGTGTAGTGAATTATTTGTTTTACAGAATAGGGAATAAATGTGCACAATGGTATAGCTTAATCCTCCTTTCTATCAGGGGATTTCTTCTGAGATGCTATTCAAAGCCTCTTTTTTTTTTTCTACTTTTCTACTCATTTCTACTCATTTCTTTGCAAAAAAAACCACTTACTGCTTTCCTTTGAATCGTATTTGAAGGAAACAGGCCTGAAATAACATTCTATGATGCTCTCCTTATAATGATTTATGCGTGACTGGTGAGATCAGAAGCTTTTCTGTCACTGATGGTGAGATGCTTTTCGTGTTTGATGTCTGTACTTCAGGCAATCACATCCAGGGTATTTTATCTATTTCTTTTAATAGTTCCTGGAGAGCCGGATATACTTACAAGGAGGTATCCTGCCCATGTTATGTTTCCGCTTTAGATAAGGTGAGAAGAGTCGTAGAAGTTGCACTCTAGTGGTTGTGAAATGGGGCCAGGAGGAGGATAAGCTTCAGTCAGATGAGTCCCACCCTCAGAGGGAAGAATTAATTTTACTTTGGGCTTTCAGTCTTTTGGGGACAATACTGATCAAGACAAAGGGACGTTGCAAGACAAAGTTTTTTTCAGGAATAGGCTTCTTTTTTTGACATTACAGAATATAAAACTTGAGTCATTGGAATTCCAGTGGGATGGAAGAAAGGAGATGGTGGTGGTTATTTAGCAATTTTTTTAAAGACAAGTAAAATCCATTGCTGAGAGAGATGCTATATTTGACCTTCAGAGAGGTTATTAAAAATATTCAAGAATATTAAATACAGATTAAAACCAGCTAAAGGCAGACTATTTGCAGTGAAATAACTGATAAAGCTGTTCAATACTTATGTAAATGGATATTTGTACAGAGGGTATCTCAATAATTCGTGATGGCTGAGGAGTTGATACATACTCAAGGTTAGTGCCATTTTAAGGTGAATTTGGGTTTGATAGACAAAGATTTAGATCTCTTTCCTGACTGCATACGTAATATACCTGGTTTTGCTCTAATTCATTGGCAGCAGCATGCACTTGTCTAGGACAGTAAATGCAAATAGAGTAACAGATATCATTAAAAAAAATAAAAGCTTTAAAAACTAATCTTTCTTTTTTATTGATAACTGTTACAGTTTAGATTAGAGTAAAATGTTCAATTAAAAAAATCCAGATGAATCAAAACATTTTATTCTTATGTCTATCACCATAGCCTTTTTATTTTTGTAATGTTGGAGGAAGGTGATGTATTTTGTTTTTAATGTGAATCCTTTCTAGAACTTGGAGTTATGCAGTTTTGCACTTCAAGTTTGGTGGAATATCACAATATTTTAATTTCTTTCTAGGTGGAGTAATTTGTGGAAACTTGAGAGGAAAGCAAAAAATATTAAAGGAAAATAGAATCAATATTGTATAAAAAAAAAGAAAAGAAAAATAAAAATGAAGAAGAAAATAATTCCTGGGCATTAAGACAAAATGCAGGATTTTTGCTTAGCTACATCCATAGAAAACATGATGTGCCACAGAAAACATGATCTTTAGTATTTCAGAGTCTTTTAAAACTCCAAAGATGAGCCTTTTTGAGGCAACCATGCCAACTGCAATACTGTGAACCATACTGTGAAAACTCCATCAGTGTAGTAGCAGCTTCACTCATCAGGGTTTGCATTAACTCACTTTTCTACTGAGGTTAACAGCTTTGGCTGAAGCAGAATTTAATCATTCCAAGAGGCAAAAGAGTTTGTGTGTTGAACAGTTGAAGGAAGGGAAAGGAGGTTATTTTTCTAGAAATTAATTGTGCCAGTGTCACAGATTTGTTTTGGTGCTTTGTCTTTTCTGGTAGCTTTACCAGCTCTTCTGCCTATGAGGAGGACAGTGATTTGCCTTTGCATGGGTCACTGAGCTCCAGAACTTTTCTGCTCCTGATGACTCTCATCTATCACCAGGGATGCCTCTAACTGTGCTTCCTGTGGTGAGGAAATTCTCATCAAATCATTTTTGATCCAATCTCTTCATGCCTCAAAACATTTCAGGGCTGCCCTTTGTAACCCCTCCATTGCTTTCAGCCAGCTGGCATTTTTTGTGAGTGCTGGAGATACTGCACTTATAACCTTGGTTAGAAACCAAGGACTTCTAAAGCCACCTTTGGCTTCTGTGTTTATGACCAAACAGCCAAATGTATAACTTTCCTTTCCAACTGATCTATGTTTGTGATGCTAGGATATAATTGAGTATTCATGCCGACCTACCTAAATGAACACTGTATCTAGATTGTGTCACAGACTCCCTCAGTAATCAGTGTAGGGGAAGCAAGTCTTTTAGGGAAGAGCAGCAATCTAAGTTGTGTGCCCAAAGATAGTCAGTATGAGTGGTCCTTCAATTTCTGGATGTCCTGGTCTTGTTCCCTGGCCTGTTCAGCCTGAAGTAAATGATCCAGGTGGTAGCTGCTTCTGGGAAGCTCTCAGGGGTTATGTGGCCAAACATGCTTGTCTTTGGTACTTTAAAAGAACCAGTGGTGAGAAGTCAACAGCAGCATTGGTTGCCTCCTCTTGTGGTGGGGAGCCTAGAAGAGAATATATTACTGCTTGTGTTTATCACTCATGTTTTCTTGTGTCATGTATTGTATGGAAGGGTCTGTCCTGCATCACACCTGGTCTAGGGATGGACAGTCATGGCCCACTCTCCTGACCCTATGAGCTGAATGCTACTGTACTGGTGTACTTAAGAATCGTAAGACGCATACTTCAGGTAGCCTGTGAACTTTGAGGGTTGCTTTGCAAGCAGGAGGTAAGACTGATGAGCTTTTTCAGGTCTGGCTAGCTTGCAGATGTCAACAGCTAGGATTAGGTGTCAGAGTTGCTTTTGAGCTGCTTGCAAGCAGCATGTTTCTTGTAAAATTCCATGGTGATCTCTCCTGGAAGAAGGTGATACTTCTCTCGGCAATGACAACAGCTTACACACTGTCCATTCTTCTTCATGCCATAGTAGAATTATATTTTGATGCATGAGCTTGTCCATAAATGTTCTTCTTGCTGGAGGGTCACTTCAGAGCATTCTTACAGCACTATCACATTTCTTTTTTTTTTTAATGGACACAAGTGCTGCAGCTAATGCTTTTTAAAGGTTTCTTTTTTTTTTTTTTCTTTCCAAGAGCAAGAAAAAAATAGAACACTGATCCTAAATTTTTATTTGGATGTTAAAAAGGTACTGCCTTGTGATAGTAATTTATGTCCCAGGAGACCTTTTCCTGCTTGCAATTGTTATGAAAAGGTACATAATTGAATAACTGCCATTTCTCTCTAAATTTTACTCACTATCAGTGAAGATCTTCAAGTATAATAATATTTATTGTGGTGTTAAAGTTGATTTGGAGGTGAAATGAGATCAACTGAACTAATATTATTTTGATTATGCATGAGTTCATTCATTTGAGTAATATACTTTTGAAGACCATTCAGCTCAACTTTCTTGAGCATTTGTGATTAGACAAACCTGAATTTGTTGTGTAGTGTGGAGTGAGAGAATGTTTATGAAAGAATCATGTTAGAAATGTTGCGATTCTTCAACAGGACATCTAACATTAGGTGATTTTAACATTAGTGGGGGGGTGTTCCTGCTTTTTATATAGGTTTTCTTATTATCTAGATTCAAATTTTAGCTGTAATTAAAGCTTAAATGATTTTTTTGTTTGTTTTTGGGAAGAAGAATGCAAGAGTCCTTTTTAGAGAGATGTGGGAATGCCTTACTTTTAAAATAATTGGTATGATATATTTTTATTCTTATTGTTGTAAATGTAGATTGTTTACATTTAATTTCTATGAACACTTATTGTAAAAAAAAATTCATCCAGGTGGCTTCTAATAATCCAAAATAAACAGTATTGGAAAACTTCATCTAGCTTGACTTTCTCAAAAGTATATTTTCTCTTGCAGACGCTGCCTTCTTCCAAAGACGTTTCACGGGCCAATGGACAGCCAGAGGATCATGAGACAAATGTCAAAGTGAATGGGATGACTGGGTCAATACCTGCAAACTCTCAGCAAGAGGTGGATAGCATCCACAGATCTCATATCGCTCCAAATATGTATGCTGGTTCTGCTCTGAAATTAACAAGCCCAGAGAGGATCGTAGCTTTGCATCAAGAACTAAGACAAAACCAATACAAAAATTGCCAGGTCAGTAAAAATTTTCTCATAATTCTTGGTTTAGTGAAGTCTATTATTCTTTGCAGTCATTTTATAGATCACATAGATATTTGAATGATAGCTTCCAGAGATGCATTGTTGGCTTAACCAAGCTAAGGATAATAAACAATTAGTGGTTTTCGTTATGCATTTTCTTCCTTCTGTTTAGAAACAGCTTAGGGCTTGTAATAATTAAAAGGGTTTGTTTTCATCATGGTGTACTCTCAGACCATCTTTGAATATTTCTGGATATAAAAAAAAAAAGTTGTGTTGATCTTGTCATACCTTTTATTTTCTGCAGTTCTTTTTTTCTGTTTTTTTTAGTGATCCAATTATTCTTATGCCCTGAAGCTCTTTATAGTAATTTCCATTAACTGCAGGAATCCTGTTAAGAACAGAGCTGATCAATTGCAATTGCATTTGTGACAGTCTGCTGCTAAACTAAACACGCAGATTTCACCCTCTCTGAGACAACATAACCTCTCCATAAGTGTATGGAAACAAAATTGAAGTATGAAATTACTGGAGACAGTTAGCTAGAGTAGTTACCAATATTACTCCACTGAATTTTCTTTATATTGTTGCATTAAAATACTGTAATCAAACAAGTAAAAGCATAGTTTCTGCATTTGGCATTAATAATTTTAAAAATCATGCAAGATCCTGAAATCTCTTTTTAGTTAAGGAATTCATCATACAATTAAATTGTGACTCAGAATTCTGATAGCATGTTATTTAGTCCAGGGGATATATGTGACAGATCAAACCCTGTTTCTCGGTCATTTTCTCTATCACAGTCACATATAAAAAAATAGATCAATTAAAATATTGTCATAAAAGAAAATTATTAGGGAGAGCAAAAGGCAAGGAGCAATTTGCTTGACCCAGTCTTTGTCAACTCGGGGAAATTTTTTGTATATACATCATATGTGCCTTAGTATAATCCCAGCGAGAGGCATAACAGAGGCCTATTATGCAATTTAATAGGAAGCTACAGCTGACATCAGCCACAACGCAGAGTGGCCTGTTTCCATATAACATACAGAAAAACAGTGGGATATCCAGGTTATGTTTTCTTCTTTCTTCTTCAGATACCTTCAATTGTCTCCTCCAACTCAAATCCAATGGCTGACTGCAAACTGCACATGATCCGTGAGGAAACCCCTTGGCCTCTGCTGTCAGGGATGAAGGATGCATCGGTGCCTCCAGAGCGTAGTGCTTTCTGGGCCACGAAGGGGAGGGATTGGTTGTCGAAATGTGATGATGTATTTTGGGGTCAAATAGGAAATCAGCCTGCAGGTACTATTGCCCAGGGAATGAAACGGAAAAATGCCATTATGAATAAGGCATGGCTCTCTAGAGAAAAAACAGATGGCTCAACCTCAGCTACCACAGCAAAAAGCTCTTTGTCAGACGTGTTGTCAGCAAGTAATAAAGGTCAAAATCTCATGGGGAGAAATCAGCTGCACGGGAAAGAATAAAACCTGCAGAAATAAAACAAGGTAAAATATCTTCGCAATGTGATTTTTCCCATTGTTACAGAAGTATTAATCATTTTTAAAACAAGATATTTTATTGGTTAGCATGGCCTATAAACTAGTTTGAGATGATTGGAAAATTTATATGAAGAAGAGCTGTAATTATGGTTAAAATTTCTTTGAATGTTTAGAGTCACTGAAACCTATGAATTTTTCAGTAGCCAGGCTGCCTCCCCATTTTCTTTTCATCACTTAGTTTGTGATTTGTTTTGCTTTTAACTGAGACTGTGAAACAATCTATTAAATCACTTTTACTGTTACGTATAAGCCCATTTCTTTAGTGTGCAGTGGCAAGTTCTGAAAGAAACTGTGCCTTGTGTGGCTGTTTCCTCTGGAGCTTAAGGAAATGTGGTGTCATGAACTTCCTAGCAATCCCTTTAACAGAAACTGGTGGGTAGTTTTGCTGTTAGTGTTTTTTTAGTGTATTGGTATTTTTTATTTATTCTTTTATAAGCTGACCTACAGCAGGATACTCAATGTATTCCTGTAAGAGGTAGTATCTGTAAAAGAGCATCCTTCAGCTGTTACTTTTAAATAACAAATTGCTGTTTAAATTGAGTAGTTTTCCTTGATGTGTTCCTGACCACTTTCTTTAGCTGACCACTTGGGCTTCATGAGTACAGTAACATCTGAGTGCAAGGGATGGATGATTCAGACTGCACCCTGTGCTGCCAAACCCCTCTACACCTACAACACACAAAGGTGGCTGCAGTGCCAGGCCACCTGCACTAGCACAGCTGTGACGGTGCTTCCTCGTAGTTTGGCTCAGCAATAGTTGTGGTCGGGGATGCATGAACCTTTGATGGATCATGGTTATGGAAAGGAGGAGTGGTGAGTGTATCTCTGCAAGATGTGTGTGTGCACTAACACCAGCTGACTCTGGGAAGTTTAACAGCATGGTTGTACATTACCCAAAACATTGCTTTATACTGGGATCCCGCCAGAGATAATACTTTTGGAAAACATCCGTTATTCACGTCTTCCAGCTACCTTCGTTTTTAATCACTTTAATTAGAAAAGGGCATTTTTAGTACACAGCAATATGTGGCACTGTTCCTGTGCTTCCCCTCTGCCCCCATTGATTATGCTGGTAGGTTCATAATATGTTACTGCTTTGCTGCTGCTTTTCAGAAGCCAGAAACAAAACTACTGGTTTGGAAGAAATATTAATGCATACACTTACACTTTATTGTGGGAAACCCATCCTCATTTTATCAGTAAGGCAGCAGTGCAATTGCTTACAATGACTGTAACTGAATTGGTCTTCATCCAACATTTCTTTAGAAAACACACCCCAGATGCCAAGGGAAATAGCCCCTGGAAGTGGTGTTTTGGAGCACTGTCTAAGGAGAGAAGACAAAATATGAGCTTCCACTTTCATGCATCTTTCTCTTCTTCCTAATTCCTGACCATCACTTCTGGAGACAGATACAACTGATACTGGGCCACCAGCTGCCTTCTCAAATGCTAAAATATTTTGGCGTGCCAAACCACTTGTAAATATTTCACATGGTAACTTTCATCTCGATAAAATTATGCTTTAAGAATTAGCACTTGTGAAAACTCTTTTGAGCTTTATCTTACTGACAGTAAAATACAGGACCTGGTAGTTCAGGCTGGAGGTCAGATAGTAATGCATGAAGTGTGCTAATAATAAGGGTATTAATAATAAAACCCTGTGATAATAAGATACTAAGTCTTTGTTGTCCTAGTGTGGCTATCTGCTATGTGATTGGAATCATAGTAACATACCATGAAATTAAGCCTTTCTCAGTCCACTCCCCTTCTTTCAAAGACAAATGTGGTTTACTTTAAACTATCAGGCTTCATTTTAAGCTAATTAGGTTATTTGGCCCCATTTTTCCTCCTGCTGGAATTAATAATTTCCTGAACAAGGGCTGCAGACATTCACAAGTGTAGATGGGGGAACAGACACTTGCAAACATATTACCTGCATTGAAGCACTGTAGTGCAAAATGGACTGAAGCAATTCCTTCAGGCACTGCGCTGGCACTTTGTCGCTTTGTTTCACAAGTCACAGATTTCAGTAAAAATCCTGTAGCCCCTTGTGTTTGTCATTTTTTTAAGACACCCATCCTACTACAAAGCTTTCTTTAAATAAGTGCAAATACCACAGTTATCATTTGGCCAGATGTTTCAGCTGCTTTTTATCTCTTAAAAAGGTGAGATTTTAGACACTACAGTGGAAAAATGATAATAAATTAACTGCTATCTGTTTGTAGTGCTGTATGTAATAGCATTAGAAAAGGTGGGTCAGTTAAAGGTTTTTGTTTCTTAAACCTCTGTCCTACTCCATTTTTTCCCACTACTGAATGGGCAAATGAGAAGTGATAGATGATGCCAAATAATTATGTGTTAATTGATGTACAAGAAGATCAGCTGATTGCATTGCACCATCAAACAAGGACCTTCAAATTCTTTAAACACAGTTATTTATAGAAACCAGCTCCAAGATGTACAGTGTCAGTCCAGATGGTTCATACATTGGTATCCTGCCAAGCTGAGGTCCTTTGGGAGTCTGAGCTTGCTGAGGACTCATATGAAATAATTAATATTGATCCTTATTCTGTAAATTATTTGGATTTTTTTAAAATCGAGTGTGATCAGTAGCAATGTGCTTACAGAACACATCTGAACAGTTGACTTGTGTTGAATCATCTGTGATCTGCTACTTGACATGCATGGACCTGCCTGAGCCAGATGGCATTATCTGTACTAGACTGGATGACTGGGACATTTGGAAGGAAGCTGGACAACAGTGTGCTTCCTACTGACAGACACTCACTGACTCTGCTTCCCATTCAGACTTCTCTACTTGTGAAGAACTTCTTGGAAAGACTGTAGAAAACTATTTGCAAGGATTGATAGTTCACATCCAACAAGTATTTATTGACATAATCAGACAAAATTTGTCCAGTTCTTTTTTTATAGACTTGACCTCCCCAGTACTAAAGTCAAAATATCTCACTTTCACAGCAAAGCCATCTCTTTTCTCTCTAATTTTGACAGAAATATTACTTAGAAATAGAATATAAATGCAGTACATGGAAGTAGTAACCTGAAATGGTGCATAGTGCTTTTTAAAGGCTGTGTGAAAGATAAACTTAAAAAGGAAAACAATGGTATACTTGACACTACAGTTGCAGTGTAGAGTAGTTTGTACCCCCTTTGGGGGAGGAATTGGAATCTGAAAAAAACCCCACTGGATGGAAAATCCATTCTCCTATGACAAGGGTTTTTTTTTTTAAAAAAAAAAACATCACTTTCTTCCAACACTGGAAAAGTGGTTTTATACAATCAAAGAAAGCTAATAATTCTGCTGCACTTATGCTTGATCTGTTTTGCTCTTCTCTGGTAGGAGGGGTCATCAACAGGCAATGTAATGCCGGTTTTTATGTTCAGATGAAAAGAAACAGAACACCTACTATGACAGATCATACATATTTTAAGAAAGTTCTCTTTAGTCAAAGTAATTCCTATATTAGACTACTCTTACTCCTTTTATTTTTGAGGAAAATAGCATTCATAATATTAAAAAAAATAATAAGCTGCCCTGTATTTTGTCTGTAGGTGTACATGCAATCTCTCTCAGCTACCAAGAATTCATTCTGCAAGTTCAAAAGATAAAGTCAGTTGCCAGTTACATTTTAGGAACATCTAAAACAGATATGGTTTGGTCCAAGTCAACGGAAGGAATGTAGTCTGCAGCCTACATTGGGAACTAGTCTGCCAGAGAAGACCTGGAAGGCACAGGAAAGTAGGGAAGATGATAAAACTCAGTGTTTTCAAAGTAAATTATGCCAATGTCCACTCTAGGTGCTCCTGGAGATAAACATTTGTAGAAAATGTGGAGGGGTTGCTCTGGAAGCCTACCACTCCTCACTGGTTGCTTATCTTGTGCTTTTATGTGCATAGGAGATTTGGGGATCAGATCTGATGCTTAGCCCATGGTAACTCTGTTCCATGCTCAGGACTGATATTTGTGTAAATCAGAACAAAAACAAGTTGCCGATGATTAAATTTTCTGTAGACCTTAACAATGCCTATTTATATTTTTTTTTGTGTTGCAATTCTGATTTGCACTGTCTAATATCTTCTTAGTAACAGCCTTTATTTTAGCCCTTAAACTGATGGATATTAAAGCTCCTAATTAAATCCAGGTAATGCGTGAAGTATTTCTACAGTGAAAACTTTTTTCTTAAGGCCTGATTAAATCTAGAAATGCCCACATGTGTTTGCACAACTATATTCTGAGCTGGTAGTATTGACTTAAGTCTATCTTTCTTGAAGTAGCTTTTTCTTGGGAATTAAGAGAACAGGAAGGGCTAGGACAAAAAATGCAGTATTTCAGAAACCTTGGCCTATTACATTTAGCTCAAAATGTTGCATTTCCTGAGTCTGTGGCTATCAGTCAGGATAATGGTGAACCACAGAATATTGTGTTCATTTACATGTAAATATGTATAAAATATTTATGTGCATATACTATGTATGTATAATTGCATGGGGTTTGGCATAAATAAAGGTAGTATAAAATAACAGGGAGAAGTACCTTTCTGCAGATCTTTCTCATTTATTTTTCTTCTTTTTTTTTTTTCTCTCTTCATTGGGATTTGCTAATAGAAGTAGGGACATGAGAATGGACTGATTTTTAAAAAAATATTGTTATTTTAAAGACAGAATTTAAACTGTAAGTTAAGAGGAAACTAAGACTATACAGTGGAAGTTCTGGTAGTACTTTGTCTCCACTGCAGGTTAAAATCCAGGTATGTATCAATCTGTCTTCCCTTTCCCAAACACTTTAATTTCCATGGGAAGGAAACTCTCTGGCGTGCTCCACCTGTCAGCCCAAGAGTAGATGACAGTGGGACCAGGCCAATGGAGAACACTTGCCCTATAGCAATTTAACTACCCATTGCTTCTTTTGCTGCTGAAAGATGGGAAGCAAAAAAAGATTAGTAGGTGTATAAAGTATTCTTTGTGCATTTTTGTTGTGCTTTTATATACATAAACTACTGGAAGAGAGTTAAGCAGCACTAGGGAAAATGCCAAGCTCCCACAGTGGAAGCTAAACTGACACCCATGTTAAAGATCACTTTAACTTGTATTATTTCATGTGATATAACCTGTCTGCCTTTGGAAAGCTCAATGTACCATGGCAAGTTCTTGAGAGGAAAAATTTATGACTTGTGAAGTATGCCGGTCTTAAAAAGGAGTAGGGGCTTGGGGGGGTGAAGGGAAGGAAAAGAAAAGGAGATAGAGGATCTTATTACAGATAATGGACCAGGTTCACCAGGGTGCCACAGCAGCTTGGTTTCAGTCTGGTGATCCAGAGCAGCTGTAAGCCTGGCTTCTCAGGCACTGAAACTGTGTTTATGTTCAAGCCACTAGTGAATCAGGTCAAATATGTAAAGATGGGGAGAGAGTTATTTTTTTTTTGTGGGTTACTGGGAACATTTAATCAAAAATTACTCAGAAACTAAGTTATCTTTTTTTGCTTAGTCACTGCAGTTTTAGTCATGATGTGAGAACAGGGAGCAGAGTAAAGGGGAATTTCAGTAAAAAAAATCCCTTGAAGCTTGGTTGAGTTGGACCTGCATTAATTGTGTTTGGACAAGAGCAAGAAGGTTCAAAGTGTTGTGGCCTCTCAGCATATGACTGTCTGGGAAAACCTTCAAGTGGGAAGCTTATGGAGCACATTGTTGATTTTTGTAATGCATCTTTAAGGCTGAAAGTTGTGAGCAATTCTTTCTCACTCTAGGGAAAGCTGCAGCTAGAAAGGGAGGATGTGGCCATCTCTTACTGCCCTCTGTTGCCCCCACCATCTGCTGGGTGCTGCCTCTCTACTTTCCCATCTGTGGGCTGGGGACTCTGTCTCTCAGCAGCCACATATTTGTTTCCAGCTGACTGCAGACTGTCCCTTCTGGTGAGCAGGCTTTAAAATCTAGGGGTGAGGCTGCCTAGCTGGAGGGTGCTGATAGTTTGTGACTGCACAGGGAGCTTTGCTTGGAGGGCACAAGGCTGCTCTTGTCTCTCAAAGGAGTAGATTTGTAGGAGAAACTGTACTCCATCATGTAGCTGCTCTGTGGATAACAAGAGGCCTGTTCTGCTCATCTCTGCCACCCTTACAGTTTTAAATGCCTTTTCTCTGCAGGATAAGATCACCAAGATGATGTGGTTTCTGAATGAACAGTTAATTGGAGATCTTTTGAATGAACAGTTAATTGGAGATCTTTTGTGGATGATGGATCTTTTGTGAATGGCAGATCTCTGAATCACACTTTGTGGATGAGCAGACAGGTTGTATGATGTACATGAGCTGGGCAGAAATAAATAACAAATCTACTTTATATAATTCCTATATGATCTGGATACCTCATGATTCTGTAAGGCAAAAATACACTGTTTGTATCCTGTAGCTGGTGAGCAGAAGTGTATGGAAGCCAAGGTCCAACTAAGGAGCTTTAACTAAGAGCATATTGACTGTTAACAACACTAAATTAAGAAAGGATCTCATGGAGGACAATTCCTAAGTCTGAGCTGGGAGATAGAGGTCTTGATCATGTAATTTTTTAATGATGGCTACAGAGGTTTTCATCCCCTAATTTACCTCTTGTATCTCATCATGGCCCCATTGTCTTCTATCAATGAATAGAAATTGCCATCTCCTCAAACCTGTCAGTGTGCTTGCTCAAGTGATAAATCACTGAAAACATTTCTGTCAAACTGAACCTGCTAAAGAGCAGATGACCACAGAAGCAGCTCTGCAAGAAATTTGGGGGAAATAGTGGTATGTGGCAGGTGATTGTCCCTGAGTGGTTTTGAGGAGCTGTTAGAGGCAATAACCTTGTCAGAACTTTGGAACTTAAGAAATGAAGCTGCAAGTGGTGTGGGCAAGAATTCCAGTACATTAGGTGGTCTGAATTGGGTTCAGAACAGAAAGTACCCTGTGTGATGATGCTTAGGAGATCCAGAAAAAAAATCACTGCTTGTTATATCTGACATCTGCATCTTTGCCAGAACACCATGTTCCTGCAGTCTCCATTTTAGATGTCTCTGTGAGACTGGGATTTGCACCAACTTGTGCTTGTGGAGAGATAATTGACTCAACATTTTCTTGTTCTTCTTGAGTGACATGACATCTTTACTAGGCTACAGACAAGCTCTTTATTGCTTACAGCTCAGCCAACAGTGCAGACCTTACAGCAGTGACTGTCAGATGTCTGTTTTCCCAGCAGTCAGTTTGTTATCATGTGTTTTAGTACAAAGCTGAATTCATGCTCTAGCAAGTGGGATGCCTTGGAACATGTATAAGTCCAAGTTAGTATCCTGGGGTCCCTGATAGTCATGAAGAGAAATCGGGTCTAGAGAGAAATGTAGGTCTAGAATAAGCAAGATAATCTGCGCTTTAGAGGTGCCTTTTCAGCTAACTGATTATAAAGATGAGTGGAGGGGGACTGCCTCAGATGTCAAGTCTACACTGCAGAAGGAAGGGAAAGTGATTCCCACCTAAAGTAATTCAGCAGTAACTGTGACCAAGGTCATATGGGACTTGATTGTGGTGATCTGATAGTGCTTAGCAGGACAAAGACTTGAAATCTTCCTCTTGTGTCCTAGGTCACAGCTCTGAATGCTGGACTGGCCTTTTTGTAAGAAATAATGGACATTAACACTTGGGAACCGCTCTTTTGTGGTATTCTAACTCTTTTTTTAACATTATACCTGGGGACTTTTCCATTTGGGTTAAATATATAGTTTTGTCTTAATTTATAGTCACCAACTCTGTTGGATTCACTGTAAGGTGTTTAGATACCAGTTTATAAATATATTAAATAGGAAATAAAATGTTTTAAGTAAATCTGAAGCCATGTTGACCTGACAACATTCTCCCGAGGTGTCAGAAGATCAGAAACAGCATTCATCAAGTGAGGCATTGAGCATATGCCAGTCTGGTGCTAATTCTCGAGAGCTCTTGCATAAAAGGTTGGATTCACTGTTCTTTGTCTTTGAACTGTGTGTGCCTCTTTAGTTGTGCATGCTTCCCCTTGAATAGTGTAAAATAGGACAATACAGAAGAGAGGGCAACAACTCATAAAGTAGTGTATTCAAACGCATGGATTCAGCCTGAGCTGTGGAGAGTTTTATTCAGTGGATTAGTACATCCAGTGCTGCCGTTCTCCCGGGAAATCATGTGAGGACGTGTTTCCTTTAGAGGGCTTCTGACCTCTTTTGTGTTCTTCTTAATTTCTGTGTCCTAAGTAAAGTGATATTACAATAAATCCTTGTTGGTATGCTTCCTTGGGAGCTTTACAGAGTGGAAAGAAGGGAAGCAGTTTCTGCTGCTTCTGAATTAAAAGCAAAAGCTCAAATTCCTGAAAATCTCCAGAAGATGACATGTCTGCTAAGACTGAGCACTGCTCTTTGCACTGGCAAACTGGATGTTAGGGAGAGAATAATATAACTGTCAAGACACATCTTTCAGTTTTGATAAGAATGACTCATTTTAATAATAGTCCTTGGAAAAATAATTTCTAAACTCTAGCATGAAAATAAACACTCCTTTCCATTTTGAAATAAACCTACTTTCTTCTGCAGTACTGGGGTACGTTGTAAATTAAGCCTTTTATAGAAAAATGGAATATGAATAAGACAATTGCCTTACCAGTAGTTTTAGGAGTAATAACTTCTGTCGTGCATAAATCTCACTTTTTTAAAATCTAAAGACCTTAATATATTATTTCCTAGCCTAGCTTTTCCCTTAGAAAATCTTGTCTTAGCTGTAAGATTTCTTTAAAATGTCATGATATATGTCCCACTATGAATTACCACTTCTGAGCTCTCAGTAAAACAGAGATCATTGCAATATTTTGTCTTGTGCATGTCAGCTGGATACTCTGGAAGCTTACCACTGGGAGCTCCTTCTTGCACCAGTACGATTATTTGGGGGCTGATTACCAAGTACCAGTGTTGTACCAAATGTCTGATTCTGCTTGCTAATGTCCTCCTTGATTATCAGTGGAAGGATCTGCATTTCCATCTGTGTGCTTTACATTGGGACCTCTTTACATAGGGGTGTCTCCTTCCTTCTGTCCACTGGCAGAGACTTCATACTGCTCCCAAAGTCAGTGTGCCTGGTGTGTTTTCCCTGGGCTACAAAGCCGTTACATCTCCAGCCATTGCAAAGCTGGCACCTATCCATCAACACTCAAATAAAAAAAACCCCATCAGTTATGCACACCTCAGGTCCTGGGACCTGCACTGTTGTGTTCTGCATGTGAAGCTGTGGGATCCTTGGTATTTTTTGATTGCTGCAGCTGAACTCTGTGTTATCTCTTAAGGACCACACCACTAAAAGTCAACTAATTTATTGCCTATTTTATAGGCCCACCAGAGAGGCCCATGACATGAGCTGTACTCATGTTCAATGATTAATATGAAATAAAAGGTAGAGTTACATGGCCCAGTTAAATTAGATGCTCTTGATTTAATCCTGTCATTCAGCCACAGCTGTTAACAATTTTATGTCATCATAAATGACTGTACCTGTGCTGCTGTAGGTTTTCAGGCTAGAAGAAAATCATATATTTAACAAAACACATAGCCTGAGCTTATATAACTTAATACGATAAGAAATAAACATCCAGAAGCATAATCAGAAATGTAGAGGAGGTAAGTTAAGCAGATATCTTTTTTATGTTATGGAGATTTTTCGAAGATGTAAAAAGGCATTAGGTATCCAGATTTCATTGCCTTTCATTTTAGTTGTCAACTAACTCCTATTATGGCATTGAAAATGTCCCCTAAATTATTGAATTTGGTTATACATGCCATATATAACCATATAAGTCCAGAAATGAGGATTCTTTGTGATTTTAAGATTTTCTTCTTATTTGGTGCAGATTTCCAATTGAAACAAAATCCTATGGGATGGTATAAAAGTAGCCGAAGAACCTCAACGTGGTTTCACTGGGACATAGTAAAATTCACCTCTGTAAAACCTGGCAAGCAATAGGACTGTTGAAAAGGCTTTTCATCACCCTGGGCATCAGGAAATGGCTGCAGAGTTGACTGCCATGCTACAAGGACAGTGTAATCCTCAGTCACGTGTTTTTAGTTTAATGGGAATTAACAGTTTCCAGAGACAAAATGTTCCCATTACGAAGGACACTTTTCTTCTCCCTCATTTTGTGTGACAAGATCAATATCTCATCAGGGAAACCTTCAATACAGAATATTTTGAATGAGCACACAATAAATAATATTCTCTTCATTGCACTTGGACTATACGAATAGAGTTTTCCTGGCATAATGAGTGATAAGTAGAACAAGGATCATTTGGGAATAAAATGTAGCTGTTTGATCCATTTGATAATTTCCATCTGGATGGCATTTGTTTCCCTCAGTAAAGGGAATGGAAGCCGTCTATTTCTAGGCAATCTGTTCAGTTTCTTTCACAGGAAAGGATAGTTTAGCTATTCCTTCCATATGGGCATACATTATTACATCTAACAAACATGTTGTTCATCTTTCATTTTATCCAGACCCTCTAAGTAGTCTTAGTTCCTGGATGGGTTGGGATGAGGATTGAATATCCTCCCCCCCTGCTCCAGAAATCAATAAGGGAGGGAAAAGATCCCCAATCCTCTGCATAGACAGGTGGTAGTTCACCAAAAAAAAGAAACTTTGTTTGAGGTAGCAGAAAGCAAGATAGCTTTAAGGGTACCAGAATAATAATTTTTCCTCTGAGCCTGTCAATGCTGGAAGTCTGCAAGTGTGGCTTCCTGCCATTGTGGGATCCAAGTCATACAATCTCTGATAGCAACTAAGATAGTTCTATCTCAGGATTCTCCCTCTAGAACAGTGAAGTATTTTAAATATTAAAAGGATCACTATAATCATAATGTCACCTTGGATAACCAAAGAGAAACTATTTTTTATTACAATTTGGTGACACTGATTAATATTGTGGTTGTGCCACTGTCCTGGGACTAATAGGATTTTTTGCATTTTTAACAGGTGTTTTGTATTTGTGTCTTAGATTTTTTGTTTTGTTTTTCTGAGACAACTTGGACCCTTTGATTAGCTTTCAAGAAGACTTGTATATCAGACGGTACATATCAAAGCTCCTCTACTCTGTCACCCTGCGTGTGCAGTGAAGTCTGCACCCACCCGGCTTACCTCACTGACTACAGTCATTCCAGAATGAATTCCTGTCACCCAAAATATCATGAGCTACCTGTGTGCAATAATCACATAGGCACCGGTGCTTTGTCCTTGGAATACTTTTACTTGAAAAATGATTCTGTCCTCTGCATCATATTTTTTTTGGAAGTGCTGGTGTCTAAAACCTTTGAAAAAGTACTGATATATCTCCTTAATATCCCTGGGTGTAAAAGCAGGAAGGAGCAGTAGCAATTGCTGCTTTGTTGGCTGCAGTTTAAGAGGACAAACCTATTTTCTTTATGAAAAAACAGCTTGTTTTTTATACCACATGATGTAGTCCTGCAGAAATGGAGTACTGTGTGACTGAATTGAGCAAAAGAAAGGAGCAAAAATTAGGAGAAGGATATGACTGGTGCCTGATGATTTAGTGGCACATCCTCCTTCATCCGCTTCTTACTAGTAGTTCCTAGATACTGATTATTCTCTCAGTTTGCTCAGCTCTTTCAGCAGTGAATTTGAGCTCTGCTTTACCATGCCCAGCATTCCCAGTGGGTGCTGGTTTGTAGATGTACCTGGGCAGCTCAACTCAAAGTTCATCCACAAAATGGTTCAGAGTTAAAACAGCCTTTTGTTGCTACCACTGGTAATTACTTGCCCTGTCAGCAAAAGTTGCCACCCCTTTATCAGATCCTTGAGAATATGGAGGTCTTCCAAATGTGCTAATTCAGCACCAGAGTTGTGATTTTAGCAGCAATTGCTCCTTAGCATTTTGCACCTGGAATTGTTTTTAATTTTCATATTTATCAAACAGCTGTAAATTAAGACCTCTAGTCTGCAAATGTTTGTGTGATCTAAAGAATCTGTGAAGGATGGTTACACTTCACTTTCAGTGGAGGCTAGCACTGATTCAGTTACAGTTGAGTTAGGACCTGCTTCTCAGAGGATTTCAGTGCCTTGGTAATCACATATTTCATCAGAGAGTTACTAATTTTGGATTTCAATGCTACATTTTTTCAATTGCCTTTGAAACTTGTTGGTGATGTTCAGACTTAACATAAGTAATGTGAGAGAGAGCCAGCTCTCACTGCTTATATGGTAGGTTTAAAATGAGTTCAGACCATAACGCTCATGTTTGGGATGTGCAATCCAAAAGACAAGCACAATTCCTAACTTCCAGAAAATAGTGGTTTATTTTCTTGTTCTGACCTTTAACAATCTGCACCAGTGAACAGAGCCATGTCACAGGCAGCTGGTAGGAAGGCACTTGGCTCTTTCACAGCCTGCATCTGATGTGCCTCTTGTGTGGGAAGCAAAGTCCCACCAGACCTCACCTGCCAGCCCCCCAGACACAAGGTTTTCCCAATACAATGAAATCAGATCTTCTCTCTGCTGAGAAGTTTTGAGATTTCTTGTGGCTGGAAATAAAGGATATAGCTTTAATTCCAGGATGGCTTGGCTGTATGTCTCTTTTGCGGGTGCTCTTAAACTCCCATAGTGACAGAAGGTGATGAAAAAAGAGTGTTAGTCAGGTTTCTGGTGACATGGAGTCTCATTGTTCATGAAGTCCACATTCCACAGTGAAATTCTTAGGGTTTTAAGCCTATCGGGCTGAGTTGGCTAAAAATGTTTCTTTCATACTCACATTAAAGAAGGTGAGGAGGAAGACAAAAAAGACATAAGGAAACAAATGGTGGAAACAAGGATCCATCCAGAAGCAGAAGTAGAGGCTGGGGGAAGAAGGGATAAATTTGTGTTGAGGGGGAAGAAAAAACAGCAGATGTACATCAGGCAGGACAAAGATCTGAAATTGAAACTCTTGTTCCTCAATCCTGATGTTTATGTTTTATAAATCTGTATACATTCTTAATTATTTAGCACTTATTTAATTCATCAGTAAAGCATAAAGCAAGAGACATTATGATTTGTGGTGAGGATATGAACAGTTTACTCCAGTGATGGAGGGCTTTTTATGCTACTAAATAACCCATAACAGAAACAAATATTGTAAGTACTTGTCTTTCTCTACATCAGTGTTTCCACGGAGCATTTTCACTCTGTTGAAGGAGCAAAACACCAGAAATATTCTGGATTCCCTTATGTGTATGTTGCTCATGTAGTGAATATAATTTTTTTATTAGATAAAAAAATATAAATGTTATTATATTTCTTATGTGTGTATTTTAAGAAGCAAATGTCATATGATGCATTAGGTTATTCTTTAAAATAGAAAGAAAAAAAAAGGCGGGGGGGATGTGTGGAGTCTCCTCCTTTTCCCCAGAATTTCAAGGACTCATGGCTGAGACAGTTGACTCACATTTTTCATGTGAAGTTCAGCTTCTCCATGCTGGAGGCCTTTGTCCCTCTGCAGTACATAGCCAGGATCAGAAATACTCAGGTTGGTTCACTCAGATGGGGAAACATGTGCCTGGCTTCTTGCAGCTCAGGTTCTGAAGGACTTCTTGGAGAGAGGAGAGGAAATGGGTCAAATGAAGAAACAGATGTTGTCTACCTAGGAATTCCCATTCACTTTGATTACTCACTTGAGGAAAGCCAGTGACAATGTAAGTTTTCAGCCTTTTAATAAGATTGATTGTGACAAATACATCCATGAGAAGCAAGGTGTTGTTTGTTGCTGTGTCATTTCAGTTGCAGTTATAGATTTTCTCTTCCTCTGAAAGTAGCTTTAAATGAGACAAAAGTAGTATCTGATTAGCTAACACAAACAGCCAACTGAAATTTCCTTCCTTTGTCAGAGCCCTTAGAGCTTGCTTTGTGCTCTTTTTTATCCAGACTGATCATGTTTTCTCAATGCTGGTGGTGTGTGACAGTAGTATCTGGCTAATAGCTGTGTCCTTAATGAGTTATTAAAGTGGCCAGCATCATTAAAAATATATTTTATGCCTTGAAGCCTTTTTTGGATGTTTTTCTTATGAGATAACAGTGCCTACTGCTGACAAAAGGGGCTATTCTGCTGCAGATTGGTGGTAGCCCAGGAGCTGTGCGGGTTGTGCCTGTGTGGTACCTCCACACACATCCTGACTCTGTGGTGTGGGCATCCTTTGAGCAATTAAGCTGCAGTATGCAAATTATTGATGCAGTTGTGTTAAGCACAATTTCCTAAAAATTTGCTTTGTTCTTACTTGCAAGGTTACATCCTCAGGTATTCCACAGGCATATACTAGAATGCAACTAGTGAAGGCAAATCGCCAAATTGTTATGCTGTTTCTCATGCTTAGAGGATGGAAAGGGGATGGAAGGGGGTGTTTGGGGATAGAATGATGGAAGTAGGCTTGTGGACAGAAAAGGAAGATCAATTGAAAAATCAGCCAGCAGCTGAAAGCAGATATACTGTTGAAGAACAGAGGGCAGACTGATGCTCTGCAAGGCTTTCATCATTTGCTGGTCAAGGTTTTCCTGAAGCAGAGCTGATTTCTGTTCATTCTGTGACCCTTGATGGATTTTTTTTCTATTAGGTTGTCAAGTTTCTCTTGAACCCACATTAACTTTTTTGTATTTGCAGTATAACATGGAAAGGAGGCCTAGCATTTAATTATATATTAAGAAACAGTTTCTTATGAACCCGTTATCAATTCATACATCCTGATTCTTGTCATTCCTGGTTTTCCTCTCCACTTAGGTATATTTTTACCCTAGAATCAGTCTTCATTGTAGAGTGTAAGGTCTGCACAATGATCTATCTAGCAAACAGCAGCTTTGTTTACTGATAGCTTTTGGACTCAAATTTCCAAAGCTGTTTCGGGCTATATATAGAGTAAATTTTTTTGAAAAATTAAAATCTTTCTTATCCAATGTTACAGGCTTTAGTGGAGAAGGCCACTTACTGTTTTTCCTTTCAAGTATGAGAAATGACTCAGTGGGCCAATTCCAGAGCACAGACAAAACTTTTGGATATGACTAATATTGCAGGCTGTGTTCCTTATCAGAGTAGTAAGATAAATCAGGCAATGATAGGTAGTGGGAAGGTATACTAAGTAAGGAAATAAATGCCATTTCTTTTCTATTCTAGATAAGTGCTACCATTTGAAATACTTGGCATTTATCATGTTCTGTCTCCTCTGTACAATTCCAAAATATTTTTCACTATGGAAATTTTCAGCTTCACAAATTATTGTCTCAGGTTACTGCAGATCAGGGAAAAGTGAATAGGAAAAATAGAATGAGATCCTTGTCTCATCACCTCTTTAAAGCTGTGTATACACAATTAACATCTTAATTCTTCCTTTTCCTTTTTTGCGGTTGCTACCCATTCTGAAAGAACTTTTAAAGCCAAAGGCTGTATATCTTTAAAATAGATTTCTACCCCAAAATGCCCAAATATTCATTCTGCTGCTGAATATTAGGACAGTCAGCCTTTTCTGGTTGAAGTGCTCTTTTTCTCAGATTCCTGCCTTAAGAATTTAGCAGCTATTTTCAAATATTGTCTTTTTTTCCCCTTGCTATACTATTACACCTGGCCTCTTTTCATTCACTATTTTGTCTGTTAATGAAAAGCCCCCTTTCATTAAAGTGATTTTACTATCACATGTGATCCAATATTTTAAGGAAAACGTTATTAGCATGCCTAGCTAATGCAGAGATAGTGGCTGAGTAACAGTTAATGGTTTGCTTATATCCAAAATATAGAATTATTAGGGAAGTTCACAGTACTGATAACGAAGTATCGATGCTAGAAAGCTATGCCCCTGTTCAACCAAAGCATTTAAAGCATGTTCTGAAATTGCACTATAACTTGAACACTATGTTGGCCAGGGGGGTAACAATTGACTTAATAGTAAGAGGTCAGATGAAACACTGTGCTGAACTGTGGACACTGTTAAATTGACTTTCCTCACTAAAAAAAGATAAAAGCTCCAGTGCCTGCATTTGCAGTAAGTCAATGATTTGAAAAGCTAATGAAAATAGTATTCTTGCTGTTTGGGTTTTTTCTTTTGTTTTCTCTCCAGGGGTGAGTTTGCCAGTTGGTTTGGTCTACATTATTAAACAGTGGGGAGAGGCAGCCTGATGATTGGTTAAGAGAGAAAATGATGAATTAGGATGCTGCAGTATGACTTTTGCTACGCAATACAAGGTAGGTTCAGTACAAGTTAACAGTTAATGTTTTATCTCAAAAGACATTGAATAAGGTGTTTGGGTTTTTTTTAGTTTTGATACTGGTTTTCTGTATACTTTCAGAGAAACACTGCTGCTAATTTTTAGGAGTGTTAATTTTCAAATGCAGCACATTGATCCTGAAGCATTCACTAAAATCAATATAACCATTTTTGATGACAAACACAGATCTGACATTTTTTACACAATGGTCACTGACATATAAGCTGTTCTGTTGCCTACAAAAACAAAAACAACAACAAAACCCCCAAACAAACAAAAAACCCCAACCAACCAAAAACCAAACAAAAAAACCCACAACAAACCAAACAAAAAAAAAACCCAAACAAGCAAAAAACAGCACACAGAGAAAGAAACCACACAAACCAAACAAAACCTACCCAAACAAACAAAACAAACCAAAACAACCAAAAGCTAAGCCAGCAAACTGAGTAGAAATATCGGTCATCTGGATATTTGAAAAATAAACTATTTTAAGTTGTCTTAATAGAATTATTGTATTTTCAGATGAAATACCAAGTTTATTTATATTTTGTATTCACACTGGAAGGCTAGATTCTCACTCTTGATTGGATCTGGTCCATCACTTGTCCTTAGACAGGACTTGGATGTCTCAGCAACAGTGTACAAACCAATTTGTATCAACTATTCACCTGCCTCTCATGAATTATGTAATGTTTGCTTTGATCATGTTCAAGATCCTGACACTCTTGAACCTAGTTCCCCTTTCACCATGCCTTTAAAATATTACAGCTTTATCTTTTACTGAAGTACAGAAGGATCAAGTCAAGTCCAAGGTCATGAATAGTGTGTTAGCAAACCAGGGTATCAAAGTCTGGTCTAAATCCAAGGGCAGTGCCCTAAACACTGGGCACTTTTTATGTCAGGAAGGAAAAGATGGCAAATCAAGTTTTGCTCAATATAAATAGATGTATTAAAAGCTGACATGTTAATAAGTGTATTAAAAGCTGACATGTTATTTTAATGGGAAATTGATTTATTTGTATTAAGTATCCTGGAGGAAAGGAGACTGAGGGCAGACCTTATCACTCTCTACCTGAAAGGAGGTTGGAGCAACATGGGGTTCAGTCTCCCAAATAACAAGTGACAGGATGAGAGGAAAAGGCCTCAAGTTGCACCAGGGAAGTCTAGATCCGATATTAGGAAAAATTTCTTCACCAAAAGGGTTGTCAAAATCCATTGCTTCCTGAGAATTAAGTTGCACCTTGCAGTGTAAGGCTGAAATTGAATCCAAATGACCCAAACTGAACTGAATGGATTGCAGATGTAGACACTGACTTTAAAGAGAATATGGATTTATCCATGCAGCCCAAAGCAGAGGGAAGCTCACAGGAGCATGTGCCACTTCATTTATGCACTGGATCAAGTCAGAGGCATTCCTTTGGCTTTCTGTGACACAGGCATGAGCAGCCCAAGCTGGTAGCTTCCTACAGAAACCTGGAAATGTACCTTTTGCTTGAAAATAGCGTGAGATTTCTCTGAACACAAAAGATGCTTAATTATTTAAAGATGCTTAAGCAAGACAGTTATCTAAATATACATGTGGGGAGGAGAGGAAGAGTAATGACAAGAATTGACCTAATACAGTTAGCCAGGGATTTAAATTTTTACATATATATTACTGTCCCTGGTTGTCTTTCTGCATTCATTGATGGGTGTGAATCATATTAGAAATCCTTAATATGACAATTTCTAGTCAGCCATATGATTAGCACAACTGTGCTAGGGTCAGAGAGGCATTTATGCTGCTTGGCTCAGAGTCTGACAGAAAATCTACTTGCCATTTGGGTCCATCTAATCAAACCATGATAAATTACATGCACTGAAACATAGATCATGCTTTAATATCCACCTAAGACTTTGTGACCACTTTGTGCAAATATCTATCCTGTATTAAATCATTTAATCATGTGCTTTTCCACTTTTTGCTTATTTTTATTTTCTGCCACAGTTATATGCAGATTTGGAATTGCTTAAGTCATGAGTTCAGCAAGTACCAAGATAACACAAGTCTTTGTATAAAGACATTATTTATTTATTCTATCAATATTTAATGTGGGACATCCGCTGAACTGCATAATTTGATAAAGATGGGTGTGCTGCTCCCTGCGTACCTCTAATGCTCTCATGCTTGTTGGAGTAACATAAGAGAGTAAACACCTATGTTCTGGAAAAAAACAAAACCAAAACAAGCTAATAGTACATGGTATTGCACATATATTTTCCTAGCAGTTTTTCTGAAACTCTCTTGGGGAATGAGCAGTGTCTTTTAGCCAGTGGGTTGCTCAGGGGCTTTACTGGCACATGAGGTTTGTTCCCAGCATGCAATATGTGATGCACCTTCTCAGACACACATTAGCTTCTCCTGGGATTTGTAATTCTTCCCTCAGTAAGCCCCTTGCAGACATCAACTTACCTGTTGTAACCAGTGGAGTGAGACTAGGTCAGTTTGCTCTGGTAACATTACTCTTGCTTAGCTTTCTCCATGCTCACTGTTGGCTCTGAATGCAGAGGCAGCTCTCTAACATCATCATTTACAGTTATTACTGTAAGTACACAAGATTAGGTTTATCATTCTGAGCAACTAGAAGTTCACCCTGAATATTATTCAAAACAAATTCTGTGAAATCATCATCCATGCTTCTTTGCCTGTATGTCCTTTTACCCGGTTGTCTGTAATTCAGTAGCACACCTTCTTCCATTTCAGATACTGGTTCCTTTCTCTGTTTTCCTACCTATGTGTTGACAGCATGTGCAGGTGATAGAAGAATGGTAAAGAATATGGAAATGCTATGAACCATACAGTCATATGACAATTTATCTTGTCCCTTTCCCCCCTCCACCTGATCTCTGCTCCAAGGACTTGCAGCACTCCACACCACTGAGCTAGGAGCTGACATTAAAACATACAAGGAAGATAAATTTTCTTCTGTCTTGTGAAATTCCCATAGCTAGAAATTACTCCTGTGAAGGGGGTAAGATTTTCTCAAGGGCTGTTAAATACAGGAATTTTTATGTCAAGGATAATTGTTAAAGTCCAGGATATTATTGTATTCTCTCCCATAGGAAAGGGAGAACTTTTTTTTCAGATTTAACACTTAATGGCCATAGTAATTTTTAGCAGGAAAGAACAAATTTAATTTATAAACCATTTTATATTATTCAGTGAAATTTTTATGGTAGGAATCCAGATGCCAAAACCTAGAGCAGTGAAACCATGAAGTACATTGCCAAAAATATATTTTACAGATTTCTAAAGAATCACAAGTAGGGATTTAAGAGGGCCTGCGTTATTCACAAGTGGTCTGATACCCCTGTGTAACCTAAGTGTTCTAGAATGAAATGAAATTCAATGCTATTTCTCTTCTATATCTCATTTCATGTACCACATACTACATATACATATTACACAGTACACAAAGTACTGCAATCTCTGCTGCTGCAATCAGCTAAAACTCCTTTCAAGTCAAAGGATTAGTACTCATTTACTAGCGTGGCCTAATTTTGTATCAGAAAACATCGTGTAGTGAGTAGTACCACTAAAAAGGCTCTAGAAAACTAACTTATTTTGCAATTAATATTTCTTCTCTTTCCAGACTGTCTTATAAAATGCATACTCTCTGTGTACTTTTCAAATCAATGTTCAAACTGATTGGTGTTTGTTTCTTGGTTTCCAAGAACACAAGTGTCTAGTGCAGTTATAGGAGAGAAGTCCTGTGATTTGAAGCCCAGGCTTGCTCTGAAAAGCAATGAGCTGTTGCCGGTGCTTGAAAGGTAGCATTTGTACTCTTCATGCAAAAGTTAATTCCAGTGTTTATCCTCAGAGCATTTCTGTGCTAATCCATGTTATTGTCTTTGCTGCAAAAGCATTTTTAATTTAAATAGAGGCATGTTCTAATAAGGAGGCACTTTTACACCAAAGTAAAAGTACATTAAGAGAATTCAACAGAAATACACAAAGTGGTTGAGTGCTCCTTCTTTCTTTATTTATTTATTTAAGCAACACATCTGTCTGAGGTTCCTGACTAGATATCGTGTATCTGGGTAAACAGAGTTTCATTGCCTCATTAAAGGCAATTTCCAAGTAACAGCAGATAGAGTTGAAGCTGGGATTAATTGTAAGGAAAGTGAGCACTGAGGGTGTTTGATTTCAGTTTTAAAAATCAAACCTCCTGCCCTGGTTGACACTGAGATACTTGCTTCTGATACAGATTGCTAAGGAGATTACCGGAGCAGGGAGATAAAGAACAACCTCGGATGACCTGATCAGGACCTGGTTTTATTCACTGTACCATGGAAAAACTGAGCACAATAAAAGAGTACTCGTCTGTGGCAAACCTTGCTTTGAGAAATTAAGAAAATTAATATTAAATCTTATCTTAATACAGGGAGTTCAAAGTTTGGAGGATCTTCTGAATCTTGGTTAAGAAAATGATGATATCTCTTACTGAAGAAAGTAAGATGCAGATGTGTCTTGAAGAAAAATACTGTCTAGGTAGAAAGTGTCTCTGGTAAATAGAATTTATTCAAGTACTCTACAGTAATCTAAATGTCTTTAAAAGTTATGTTCCTGCAATGCATAAAGGAAAAGAGAAGATCAGATTTCCTCATCAAGAATGCCTGGTCTATAAGATGTGACACCCAAGTTTGACTTTGGGTTTGGCTGGGAGAACATTATACAGTGGTGGCTACTCAGAGATTTCCCCTTGACCTGAGCAGTTCTGCATTATATGCATCCTGGAATGCAAATGGGAATAGTAAACACCTGCTGTTACACGCCCCTACATACACAGG
Organism: Chloroceryle amazona; assembly: GCA_027560015.1. Taxonomy (NCBI): domain Eukaryota; kingdom Metazoa; phylum Chordata; class Aves; order Coraciiformes; family Cerylidae; genus Chloroceryle; species Chloroceryle amazona. Next base: position 48,894 of record JANHFX010016408.1, read on the forward strand.
TTGACATCAGTAAGTAATGATAATTGTTGAAATGCTTTTATTGGTTCATTTTAGTTTGTTTTTTTTTTTTTTTTTTTGGTTAGAAAAGCCATCAAGCCAGCCCTTCAGCAGGGACCTGTAGCACGTCCCTATATCTTAAAAGAATATATATGATATATATGTATGAATAGGTACTTACGTCTAAAGGTGATTTTATTTTTACCCAGAACAGAGTGAATAATGTTCAAGTGCAAACATGTTTTGTAATGTTCCCTTCTTGATGTTTTTCTGTCTCCAGAGAGGAGATCCTCTGATTCATTAGTCCTGGACATGTCTCCCACCTTAAGCTTCCCAGCATAGTATGTGTCCAGCGGAGGGCACAGGCTGTACTCTGCATTGCCAGAAAAATTAAATCAGTCAGCCTGTTGGATTACAAATTTACTCACTTAAAACAGAATCTTTTTTTGTTTAGGGATTTTAATGTTTTTTTTTTACCTTTGAAATCAAAATAGAAAAACTCTTAATTTTGCACAATTGCAAGCAGCATTAATCTTGGTGACAAACATGGAAAAATAAAAGGACATAATCTTGATCCAGACAAATAAGAAAGGGGTGTTTTCCTTGTTTATGCTGTATGCTAGTCAAGGAAAAATAAATTTACACATCTAAATGAGAAAGCAGTGATGCTTGGGTATTTATTGCCATGCAGTAGGTTCTGCATGTATGGTGGTTTATTTTCAATTAATGCTTGTAAGGCTTTCATTGAAACTCTTCACACAGGATCTTTATAGTCTCTGATTGTATTGAATATCTTATTCAACAGATACCAAAAAAATTATTTTTTTTTTATTATTTAATGAATTTTAAGACCTTTTCTTTTTTAATGTAGATTGTCATTTGACCTATACCAGATAACTTGAAAACTGCCTTGGCAAATACCATACCACACTGTAGTGAGGAAGTTAATAGAAAGATAATGCTGGAGAAAACTAGTTGTCTTGGGTAAAAGCAAAAAGTCTGTGAGTGCTGAGGAACAGTTTTTTTTGTTTCATAGTGTTTATAAGAAATGATTGACTCACATTGTAACAGTGACAAATTGATCCAGGACATTTATATTAAGGGTTGTAGAGGGGTTGTCCAGAACTGAAGAACTATTGGCTAATCTGAAACCATTAGTCAAGCTCTTTGTCATCTCCAGATTAAAGTGGTTTTGCAGCCAGAGATAATGTAGCATGCTCCTGATGCTGAAAAAAACTCACTCTCATGAGGCTCTACTTATGTGTAAAGGATAAAAATTTAATGTTTTATGAAGAGCACCACAAGTAAGAAGGAAATTGTGTATTCATTACAGCTTTGATCCTGCCTAACTAAACTGTAACAGGTGCTATTTTATTGCTACTAAAAGCATGCAAGTATTTAATACACTGTTAACAACAAATTACCTTTTGGTCTCAAGTTACCACGGCTTTATCAAGATTGTATGATTATGAGAACAAAGACCATATGTTTGCAACTGTCTGAACAAAATTTATTTTGTTTTTGTTTTTTTTTTTAGCAAATACATTTCACAAAATAGAAAGTGCCTTTAAAAGCAGGTATTTAGAAGAAATAAAATATGTTTTTTATTTAGACAAGTTTTTAATATTTTGGTACAGAGCACTAAAAACAAATTTATTGTCATAAAATCTGAGCTACTGACTTGTCCTGATGACAAAGGAATGAGCAGTTGTAAGTTGGAAGAAGCAGCAAATTTCTGAACTGCATTTTCCTATGAGTTGAATATTTCTGACAGTTACTCCAGGGGCTTGAGCTCCAGATGAGGTTTTGCAGTATTTTGATATACAGAGGACCCCCATGAACTCTATAGGGAAAAAAATCCTTACTTGTGTTGTTTTCTCTACAATAAGGAAGCTTATTGTTGGAGTTTCTTCCTTTTTTCAGACCTCTGAGTTCTTGTAAACTTGTAGGAAGCATGAGGGGTTTTCCCTAAGTTGGCTTTAGTTAAATATGGCCATTGGGTTCAAAAGTAATGCTGGAATGTAGGTACAGAGAGGCACAGTAGTCACAAATGCTCCGTTTCCATTGGAAACCAAGCCTAAAAACATTCCCGTAGCCACAGCTCAACTATGCTATCAATTAAAATTGCTGGTTAAGCCTGTGAAATAACACTTGAGCCTAAAACAATGAAATAAAGAAAGAGTTAAAGTTGTAGTCTCTCATGAGCCGTAGTTCAGCCTTCAGTGCTATAAAGGAAACCTCTCATTGCTTTAGAAGGGTCCCACCTCTTTCCCTTTTCGTCTGGTCCTGAAAAGCCAGATCAGTTTTGTGACTCGCTTTGTTGAGACTGTCAGCCTACTCCCTGCAAGAGGCTGCTGCTGTCCTGGCAGCTTTCTGCAGAGGGAAAAAGGGAAAGAAAGATTCTGCAATTCAGCGATTCCACTTGTAATTCTTTTTCTTACCTCCTTCCCAGCACAAAGCGGGTTTTGTCCGTGCTCAAGAACCAACTAAAAAGTTTGGCTGTGAAAGAGATCTCCTCTGGAGAAAAGGGAAGGGGTAGAAGTTGTAGCATTCACAGCCAAACACAAACTTCTACCTGCTCCCTCCTCCAGGCCATGGGCTAGAGACGGCTTTTGCATTAGCTGATTGTTGTGTTGTTTCACACAGCTGCAGAGAAGCTAATGAGAGAGCAGTTGCAAGTTTTGAATCCTTGACAGAAGTAATTTAGTAAATTGGAATATCCTATCAATTTTGTGATGTAATTAAATGGGAGAGAACTTGAAAGAAAAGATGCTTTCCTCTTGTTGATGGGACATGAGGAACAGTTGGGTATTTGTAATTTGATCACACTAGTACTTGTTTCAGTTTAGAATCTGTTGCTGTCAGAAAGGTGGGAGAAGGGTAGAGCAGTTAACCTCTGCAGCTGAGACCTACCTAGGCATCTCAAGATGGTCATTACTTGAGCAAACTGAATGACATTAGACTCATGGAAATAAAAATTCTCCTCATAGTTCCTACTGGTATGTAGTCTCTGCTGATAAAATATGTTCTGTCCCTGAAGAGCTCGTATTCATATTGTTTGTTCCTGGTGTAACCAAGGATTTGAAGGATCAGAGAAGTATCCATATTATTCTTCTCCCTGTCAGAGATGAAGTAAATACATTGACTATAAGGGAGTCCCTTGTGTGTATTAGTCTTACGAAAAGATAATTTCAGGCAAAACACTGTTGAGCACATTTCAAGATTTAGACTATAAAAGGATAGGCATGGCCCTTATATCCATGGCAGTCAGGTACCAAAATCAGGTATGAATACCCAACTTTGTGCTTAAATCCCTTGGGCAATGATGGAGGAAGTTTGGAGGAATGTGAGTATTTCCTTTTGCTCCCATAAAAGACAGGGGTTTACTTATCAGAAGTGAAGAAATAAAATTTAATGCCTCCGTGAGAAATATTAATGAAATGAGTGTGCCTGGAAGTTGTCTGGTGTCATTCTTTATGAGCTTGGTGCCCTTTTTCAGGCTCAAGGCTATGGAATTTGCAGGATATTGCAGGATAATCAGCCTCATAATCTTCAGGAGCTTTGTATGTATGGGATACAGAATGTCTGGGTAATTAGCTGTGACAATCTCCTAGATGTTTTGCCTAAAAATGATTTTGAGAACTGACCTTTTTCTCTGGTGTCTGGTACTGCAAGTTAAACACTGGCTTGGGATTTGAAGGGAGAGAAACCACAGTCATTCTCTTCATAGCTGCCTTCACACAGATGTGAGCCACAGAAGAGGCTGCAGACTCAGAGGAGCACACCAGTTGAACTGGTTTATCCCAGTGCTGCTGCTGAATCTTCCAAAGACATCCCATGAAAATCTATTTATAATGGAATGAGGAAGGGTGGAAAGATGATCTCCAGAGGTCCCTTCCTAACCCTGTGATTCTATGAAAGAAATAAAGGTAAATGAACCATTTTATGTAAAAATTGGTTCATACTTTCAGTAAAGGTCTATTTTTCCCAGTGAGCTTGCCAACATCCCTTAATTCGTATCACTTAGAATAAAAATGACTTCTGGGTGTAAGGAAGATTTGAATTGTCTTTTCTGTATCGCTAAATAATGATTACCTGGAGAGATACAAAATGTGAACTGGAAATGAATGAGGTATAGCTGGTAATACATTAGATGTATTATCTCCAACCTGAGGTCTTCAGTCAAAAGAAGTCATCTGTTATTGCTAAAGACCAGTGCAACACATATTTATATTTTAATTTTTCTTCTTTCTTGAGTTTAATTTTCTCCATATAAACACTTTTCCATGGAGATATGAGCCATGACTTTTTCTTAGACTTCCTAAATTATATTTTTTAGTGATATAATTTATGAGATAGAGGAAGGAAGGGATCTGTACTTTGCTGAATGCCTGATCTTAACTAGTTTTCTGGTAATATGTAATTTTTCCCTCTGCTTTCTCTTTGCACAAGTGCTGTTTGAACAATTCAGACCATGAAGACCTTAATTCTCAATTCCAATAATCTACATTCCTGTGTTGGAACTGAATTTTTTCTTTTCTTCCAGATACATCACTACAACTTACCTTACATTATGCTGAGTCAGATAGCAGTGTAGAAGTACTACTCACTTCCTACAGTAGTGTATAATGTAGTAAATCCTGGTTAGTTTGGGCAAGAATGTTCTGGAGGTAAAGGTATAGCCTGCCTCAAATTCCTCTCCAAATATAAGCAATGAGAACAACCAACTGGAAGCAGATGGAGACTTGTTTCTTCTTTCCTGTCTGCTGAAGTGAATTGGGATTGGTTGTCGTTTGTCTTCTTATAAACCTCTGTTTGTCTTCTCATGGAGCAAGAGGGAATCTTTGAATCTTTGTGTCTCCTGAGGTTAGAACAGTTTTGCACTGCTGAAGGCTGGGGTTAGTGGCATGAATGATCCATCAACAAAGTGCATAAGCAACAGTCAAATTGCTATTTAATTGAATTCTGTTTTTCTAGCTGCTAATTTTACTCTTTCTATGGTTTTTCATGTTTAAGCTGTATCATTATATTTAACAAAATGCTTGTTACCCGCTGTGATTTTAAATAATTCATGGTATTAGAATGCAATTTGGGACTATCATGCATTCTCCCTGGAGAAAACCAAAGGTTGGTTCACTGGTTTTGTGTCTTTGATGGTGAACGGAAGGCAGGTTCTAGCTCCTTCAGTCTTTTAGTCTTTCTCTTCAGAAAGTTAATTTTGAATCAGCCAAAGAGATTAAAAAAAACATAATGAGGACATAGTATTCACAATATGTTTGAAATATTTTTATGAAATCTCTTGCCAAGTGTCATGGTTTAGTGTCCAAACTCAGGAGACTAAGATAAAAACCTGAGTAAAACATCCTAGGACCTCCATAAACAAGTGTCTTGTACTTTCAGTTAATTGTTTCCACAGATGTAGTCAATGACAACATTGTGTTTTTCCTGCGGCAGTGTTACTGCAGCTCTAAATTTCATTGGATTTCATTTCCTTTTCTTAGTGGATGGGCTAACCAATCTAAAAATAAAAATCTATGTTTTTAATTATGACAAGGATTTTCTTACACGTTTTGTGAGTTGCCCTGGAAACAAGAATACACTGAAGTAAGGTCAGAAAAATGGTGTCATGCTGACATGCAAACATTCTAGTTTTTTGGTCCCAGCTTATTACCAGATAAATTATATGGCTGAGGAGTCCAGTTGTTAGCTGATATGGGCAGGTTACTTCTGAAAAGAGATAGATGTGGTATGTTTGTTTTCGTTAGGAAAAAGTAAATGGGAATGTTCCACAGTGAAAAGCTATCATGTCAGAAAAACATTCTAAAAAAATGTTTTCTTCCCAAGGCTGGCATTTGCTCTGGAGTCGCTTCCCTCTGCCACTCTCTGTGTTCCATCACAACCTCGGGACTACATTGACTTCATCTTTATACAGTCTGTATCAGCCAAGATCTTTCAGACTGCAAAGCTGAAATCTTTCTGGCTATCTTCACAGATTGTCATGCAATATTTTTTATTTTTTCCAAGTGATGAAAACACTGGTTCTCTGAACATGAAACAGAGTGGTTTAACGTTAACACAAAGGTCATTCTTAAATGTTAACTGCCTTTTAAATAGCCAGATTGTTCCCTCCACTCATTACAACTTTGCAATCTGCTTAATATATGCACAGTCAGGGAAAAGCTGTAAATATAATTCTAAAAGCAGACACTCTTGCTTTTCTTCAACTGTTTGCAGTAGCTTATTGCCAACAGAACTGTTGTGTCCTAGTACGTTGGGTTTAATCTTATGTCTCCTGAGTACGCTGTTCTCATCCCAACACTCTTGAACAGATCTGTGTGAGAGGGGTTTCCAAGACACAGTCATTAACTGAAAGCCACAAATACATCACCACCTGCTTAAGCCATCAGTCTAGAAGTGAGCTAGCTCATGAAGTTATGCCTGCTGAAGTCCTGACTGAAAAACCCTAGTAATAAAACATTTTGGCCCTAAGAAGTCCATCTTTCAAATCTTATTCAGACAGATCATTCCACTTTCTTCTCTCCTTGCAAAGCTCTTCCAGAGCTTTTCCAGTGAGTCTTGCTGATCTGTCAACAGCATTATTTCCATTGATAGTGGTTCTTTTCTTATCCGCCTATTCAAAGCAGAGCCTAAAAGTGCAAAGGATATCAGCTTCCATTACCTTCTCTCTGCAGATGGACCCAGATCTCTAACAGTAAATAGCATTCTTGCTCCATAGGCATGTAAATCCATAGAAGGTGATGAGGTGATGCAGGAAATTGCTGCCCTCATAAATTCCTGGGTTTGTGTGCTTGAAGCATAGTGTCATCTCTCATACTTGTCTGCCATTGGTGATCTCCAAGAACTTGTTATGAAATTGTAGTCTCATGCATTATTAGTAAGGTGTATGAGGGAAGGATGCATTTTCCGTAAATTTAGTCAGGAAGTCTTTGTACTAATTGCTTGAAGTGAGTGGGGAAAGCTGATGGAGTGTGATAGACACAGAGAATTTTTTTACTGCTTTCAGAATAGATAGTGATGATTAACTGGGCTGAGTATAGCACTGCATATATTAACTGAGCATAAAATTGTTCAGTGGATGAACCTGCTCTGTGGATGAACGTAATGGGCCATGCTCTGGATAGTATTACAAATGCAACTTTAGGAAGTATTAAAGCTATACTTCTGCAGATAAAACCATTGTTTTTAGTGAAATTGGTATTGAATTATTGTCCTGGCCTAGTGTCAATATTTTAATTTGCGGTAAAAATGGAGTCAAATGCAAAAAAAAAAATGACAAATATGTGAAGCCATACCTACAGAAGGGACCATTTATTCTGAAAAGTCTCAAACCCAGGAGTAGTGCTAAGGAAATCCTCCTTCACATATGCTACTCTTCATAGGTACCCCTGGGAGATGGCAAAAACCTGTCAGTCAATCAGCCTGCTAGTTTACATGCAAAGTCCTCTTTGGTCTTTCTGTTTTGTACTTGTTGGTTATTCTGACTTTTCTGCTATAACAGCCTCTGATCTTTCTTTGGTGCTGTTACGCACACAGTCTACCATACAGCAGGCATAGTCTGCATGCCTTATTTCTAGTGCATCACCTTGCATTTAACCATATTAGAATATTTCTAGAAAATCAGTCATTTCATTTCCATGCCAGTTGGATGCTGGAGTTACAAGTTAGTGTTACCTTCTTGATCTAGAACTGGGATTTGCATAGATGTCTCGAGGTATTTTATACCTGAATAAAACATATCATGGTGCCTACTGTATTAGGTCAAATCTGTTCTCAAGTATGAGTGTAGGTCGTGGATCTATGCATACTTCCTTGAAGCATGAGAGCTGGGCACCTGTTCTTGACTGCATCACCTTCCCTTCACAATACCTTGACCTAGTTTAAGTAGAGAGAAGATTTTTACAACATTCAAGTCTGGATAGAATCTTCTCCATGCTATGTCCTATGGACAACTAACACAAATTAACTCAAAATCTGCTCTTTCCAGAAACAGCACTTGAATGGAAGGGCACTAGTGAATTTAAATAAGTAAATAAAAAAGCCTTATGAAAATGATCATTGTGTCTGAGTGTAAGCACCAGGCTGAGAACATGTAACAAAGGGTTTTGGAAAATTGAAGACTGAGATTCCAGTAGGTCTCCTTTAGTAAGAAAAAAAAGATGGATATGAGCCTTTGATGAACAGTGCACAAGGTTATGTAGCAGTCACAGCATATTCTGTCTTATTTGGGACAGAGAGACAGATGCATCGTTACATAAGCCTGCTGACCTGCATATAGAGCTTTGTGATAATAGAGATTCAGAAAAAATAAATCCTGTTCAACTTAGCCACCATGATGTAAAATTATTGTCTTTTAAAGTTTTGATGCTTTCTGTTTGCTTCCTCTGGAGTTTTATGCCTATACAGGTATGTCTAAAGGGGATAACTCCAAAAAACGTGTTATTCCATGAAGGGCTTAGTTTTGAAAATAAAATTGGAAGGGCATAAATACCTGTGATAAATGGGAAGGCTGAGGAGTCAATGAATGTGATGAAAGCTCAGTCTGATGAGTAATGTTATAACATGTATGTTTAGAGAGTGGGACCACGAGAAGTGTTGCACACCAGCCATATCAGCCCGTTATTTAAGTGAAAAAGATGCCTGAAAAAAAACCCATGCCATTTTGCAGAGGATCTTGATAGATTTGCTTAATTTGATTTTATTCTGATTCAAAATGAAAAAGAGTATTTTTTCATTTCTTTAATGAATAGAATATTTTGGGTTGGAAAGGACCTGCAACAATCATCTAGTCCAAACTTAATGACAGGTGAAACTGGAGGCATCAGAAGCTTTGGAGTCCACAATTCAAGGAAGCTTGTCTGGATCCTCTGGCTGACTGGGCTGCCAAGGAGTTGTACATTTTCAGAGCTTCCAGAATCTTGCTTCTTTTCTTTCTGCCTGGTGGGCTATCAGAGAGTTGACAGCCTTGGAGTTTATGAGTAGGGATAGTCTGAGTTTCTTGGCATCCTGCCTAATGAGATCTGTACAGGAGCCAGCAGTTTAGGAGCCCTGCAATCCCTGAGACAATCCTGGAGCAATAACTTCTTTCAAACTCCCACTCTCTGTCAACCTGCCAGGAGTACTGTTGAAGAACAGGGAAGGGGACCTGGCAGGAAATCAGGCGTGATTCCTGCAGCCTCATCAAAATCAAATGTTCCATTCCAAATGTTTCTGACCATTTTTAGTAACTCCACACAGAAACCCTATCATGCCATCACCTGATCCTGGGGGTCCTGCATACCCTTGCTTTAGATATAATAGATGGAAAGCCTAATGAGGCAGAAGAGGGGATGAAGAGATATTCACACCATCCTAATACCTCTGTAGTTGGGATGAGGGTCAGCTGCAGCTCTTCACATAGCACTAGTCTGCCCATAGTCAGATGGCCTACAAATCCCAGTTGTCCTAACAGTACTGGAGGACATGGTTAATTTAAGAAGGCTCTTTACTGGCATAGTAGCTAATACGATAGTAATGGAAAGAGAGATGAAATACATGTTGGCACCCTGTGTTTTTTTCCCATGCTTCCTTTATGATTGACCTTGAGGTCTGTGTCTGAGTAGAGATACTGGTCCAAACAGTGTGGACAGGAGAATTGTCCGGGCGCGTGTGTCCTAAGCATGCACTTAAAATTCAATACAAATGTTTCCAATGTAAGTAATAGCAGCCTAAAGGTTACTGTAATTTCTGCTTATAATCTACAGCTACAGAGTGATGTTTCAGTAGCTGGGGAGCCCTGGAAGGTGGGCACGCTCTTGCTTTTTCTAGCTGTAGTGCAGGAGGGTGATAACACAATGGGCCTTGTGGCTCACTGTCATGACTGTGGCCCCTGCAGGGTGAATTAGGACTAATGATGCAATGCAAAATTGCCCAAATGACAGAGAGAATCTGGGCCACTGCGTTCATCTTGTCTGATTTCCAAATTTTTCAGTGCTCTAGGGGACAGGATTATAACAAAGTTTGACTTCCTAGTATGTAGGTCATATGCGGTATGCTGAATCCTCCACAACAGGGGTAAAGCTGGATCAGGGAAACTTGCTTTGCCTCCATAAATATTGATGGGAGTAGCAAGTTATTTTTCTTTTATTAATAATTTTCAAGTAGTTAGAATTGGAATAAAACCATTTAGACTTTTACTGTTGGAGATGCATTAAAATATGTTGCAATAACAATGTGTTGCAGTTATTAAACTCTGCAATCTTTAGATTGCTGCCTCTGAGCAAAATTCACTGTTGGTCTGGAGGCTTCTGGGTGATGAGTGGGGTGTCTAGATCTGCCATGGGGTGTTCAAAGGTATCAACACCCTAGTGCTTCTGCCACCATGCCTGTGTACTTGCTCTCTCTAGCAGACAGTGCTGTGGCGGCTGACACACAAATCTACTGTGGGTTGATCAGGGAACAGAGTGAGGAAGAAACCACAGAAAATCTACAATTCACTCACGGACTTGCAATGATACTGCTTTGATTAACACTTAAAAAAAAAAAAAAATATCCAACCTACTTTTGCAATTATTCAGGCTTGAGACAGACCTTTGTAAAGATCGGGCAAGGAAAACAAATCAAAACAGAAAAGCTCAAATATTTGGTGCTCCTGTCTTTCTAAGCTTTTACTATGGGGTGTGGAGCATCTAGAAATCCTCTTTCACAGATGCTACTTAATCTGTGCTAGATGCACATGCATCCTTTTTTTCTTCATGGCTGGTGGAGTAGTGGGATATAAAAATGCTTTGCTGAAATGTGAGTTCACTTGCCCGCTTTTCTTAGGCTGAGCACCTCAGGGCAAACCTGCTGATCAGTCACTTGTATGACTGTGCATTTTAGGGGAAGATAATTCTTTGTTACTGCTGCAGCTCTGTTGCAGCAATTAAAAAAACCCTGTATCTAAGGAGAAGGCAATAACTCTGACAACACCTTTGTTCACTGAATATTATATGCTAAATATGCAGTGTAGCTGCTGATTTTTGCAGTCTCCCGTGAGTCATAAAATCTTGTCTTGTATGGAGTGAAACATTCCTAATGTCCTTGACTTACAAAAAAAAAAAAAAAGTCCCCCTAAATCAAATAATTTAAATGAATGGTTTTCTGTAGGACATTTGCAGTGCTTTTCAGATCATTAAAATTCCTCAAGGACAAAGGGTAGGTCTTCATTTGCAGGCATCACTGATGTCCCCAGGGACAAAATCTCTCTAGCCCAAAGGTTGCTGGAGTTTAGATGAATGACAGCCTTGGTCTTCCAGGCAGCCTTTACCCATGCAGCTGTGAATAGGAGTCCTTTGGAAGACCATCTGGTAAATAGATAGCACGCTCCATTTGATGAAGGACTCAAATGGCCTCTACTTCCAAGGACCTTATGTTGTCCTGCTCACAATTTGTGCTCTTTAAGACCAGCAGTCTTTCAGATTTTCATGGTTGTACTTACCTCCTTGGCTTCTGCAGCATCCCTCACAGACCAGGGTCCAGCTCTGAGGCACAGGCATCAAGAGTCTGTTCATCCAGTTTGCAATGCCTTGCTGCAAGGGTGTTGAATCCACCTCAGCAAATGAAACATGTTTTTACAAGATTCATGGCTCTTACCTATTGCAAATATATATGTTCCAGGGGTGTTCTACAACAGGTCCATGCAACTGATATTACACTACCAGCAGACCCTTAAAATTAAGATTTTGATGTTAGGGATGCCTCTCTGAGAATCTGTAAGTGGCCCAGAAGCCCACAAGAGTTGGAAATCACTAAGTTGAACATGCTTCTATTGTATATTTTTGAGGAGGGCTGTGGGACACTTGTGGGTCAACCTGACTGTTGCATATTCAGCACTGGAAGAAACACTGTATGTGCCAGTTGTAACTGGATGTATTATGATGTTAAGCACATGGTGAAGTACCTTAGATGTGAAGTATTTGTTGTGGTTGTTACTACTGCTGTTAATAATGGTAATTTTTGATAATGCTCACTTCTTTAACCTCAGCAATATATGCATACGATAGGGATTATAGGGATTGTCTCTATTTTTGACTTGACAAGATAATGCTTTTGGAAATGGCTTTTTCATGGTACTTAGTTGCATATTGTTTTGAGATGTATCTCAAAACCAATATACCTGCTATACAGAAGGTACCACTCTGCAGTCGTGTTTGGACATGTCATGCTGTTACTGTCTCTACAGTGTGAGGTTAACTCTTTTCTATTAACCTTTAAATCCATTAAGTGTTGTAATGGGAGAGATGTAAATAACAGTAAGTTCATGTCCTCAGTTTACCTTAGCACAAAGAAAAAGTGTATGTTTAATAAGTGCTGTTAGATTTTTCAAGGTGAGTAAAAGCTCTGAGATATATAAATGAGGTGGTGCCTGTACAGGAAAATCAAATCAGTAGCATGGTCCTGTAGAAGATGCTTTGAATACAAGGGTGTTTTTATTGTTTCTTATTTTAAATTGGAATAGGGCCACTCTTTAATTAGGACTAGAACTGGGTGAACTCTGTCATAAAAAAAAAAAAAAATTCCAGCTGGTTTTTCCTTTTTGTGTGTGTTCTCAACAATCTGTGATCAGACATCAAGGTTTTCTAGTTTGTCATTTTAGATTGTGGGACTGCTTCATATGAGCATGTTTCATCCTAAGCTTCTTGGCAAGCTGGCTTGCTTTCGCTGTGTTTTCAAGATTTTGGGTTAGCAACTGATTTCCTAAGTGTGCATGTTACTGCTGCCTGCATGCAAAGTTGTGGAATATTTGATGAGCAGGAGGTTAGACGTCAGGATTATTCTGTAAGCATCTGTATCTCAAAGCTGCAAAGGATTGCAAGGATATTAGTCTAGAAGATATTTTCTGAAAGGAAATATATTATTTCTGTATGTATTGTAAGGGCATTAACAGAAGAAATTAACTTCCAGAATGACATTCAGCACAGAAGTGAATTCAACTTTCCATGCACATCTTTAAGATTCACATTTGCATCTCCTGTTCACTGTGGTTACCAAACCTTAACTGAGACTCTTGCATTGTTCTTCTCGAAACAGAGTGAAAATGATTCTGTGTGTGACATTTTTCTAAGGCTCTCCATAACATTAAATAGTAGCACTGCTTGTCTGCTGTATATTGACCATATTCAATTGTTAGTGAAACTAATGTATTTTGCATAGAATATGATTAAAACAAACCTCATTCTGCACTGCATGAATTCATTTCACCAGTTACACCATTAGTTCAATAAGAAAGAAACTGGCATAAAGCCAGAGACACAACACTATTTGGTGTTTAATACCTTTATTGCGCACAAAAAATGTAGAATAACATTATTTCATTTTATAATAGAAGAGAATATAATTTATTTGTGATTTTCAGCATGTGATTTTTCCATAGCTGGTTAGTTGGTTGGGTTTTTTTTCCCTGAGATGCAATTGGGCTAGCTTTTCCTTTCCTCTGAGATACAGGCAAGCTCTGTTGGCCTTTGGTTATAATTGGGATCAATATGTCTTTATTCAGAGTTTAATGAGATTCACACCTCTTGAGCTCCAATGTGAATCCATCAGTTAGAAATTAATTTTATAAGCAGCAGTTTGTGAATGAGAAGACTACACTGAATATTATTAGATTTTCTTTTTTTCAAACACAGAAATCAAATATTTTGGCAAATATCAGTATACTTTTGGTTATATCGCATTGCTTTACCAAACAGCTGAGGAATCCCATGTGCATTATGGCAAAATGCAGCTTTGCAACACATCTTTTTTGTAATCACTTTCTTTCGTTGCCACTTTTTCTATTTACAGGTAATATTTTTTTTTTCTTAAATAAAGATGCCGATATTTTAAAATAAGGTACTAGAAAAAAAACCCACATAAACGAAATTATGGTACCTAATTTTCTATTAAAGTGTGTATATGCCAAAGCCACACCGATTCTCTGTAATTAATAGAAGTGATAAAATGACTGGATGCTCATTATTATATTAGTTAGACCAAATAAAATATCTGTAACTTCATTATCAAATATTGAAGAACAGCACAAGCCTTCACACCTGGCATTTTCCTCATTTGTGCTACTGTAGTTCCAGAGTAGTGGTAGAAGCCAGTTCAGAGATTAACTAAAGAAAGGATATTAAATGACACTTGGTAAAGGCAGAGACATGGTAGAGTAATTATTTTATATTTTACAGTAGAAACTCTTTTCTGGTGTTGCTGAGTATCTCCTTCAAATATTTGTACACAATAGCAAAAAAATATGTTTCCTTGATGGGTATACAGAAATTTTAATAATTAATTGAATTTTTAACTTTCTTCACTTTAAATATCTCTAATAATTTTTTTTAAAAAAAAAAAAAGGAAATACGGTGTACCCATCAGGCCTGATGTATAGAGTATCCACTGTGTACTGGTGAATTCAGATGTTTGATGCTGTATGTTGTATACTGAGGAAATGTTCCCCGTATCAATTGACTGATATTGTTTAGAAGCCAGACTGAAGCAGTTGGAACTGCGTGATGGTCCACCACATAAACCCACCTCAGATACTTAGAGAGGAAGCAGGCATTATTTTGGTACGTTTTTACAGTGATATGACCATATTTCACGTCTTCTTTCAGATGATCAGAATAAAATAGCATCGTCCTTTTTCCATCTTGATCTTCTCAATGGAAGGAACTATTTAACTTAGATTCTTTTATGTGCATTCATTATGGTTGGACTTGATTTTAAAGGTCTTTTCCAACTGAAATGATTCTGTGATTAATTAAAAAAGAGAATAGGGACTCTGAAGATGATGTAGAGATTTTGAAAATGTGTGTACAGTCCTGCAGCTGATTGTCTTCTTCCTTCCAGCCCTGCTGGTTTTTGTCTTTAGAATACCCATATTGGCTCATTTCTTTCTGACTTTGATGCATACTCTGAAATTTTTTGTAAACCTTTTACTGCTGTACCTTCTTAAGAGGAGGAGGATGGTTTCCACCCTCTGCTTTGCAAAGTGCAGAGACCACAGACCCTGACAGTGGACACAGAGCTCTGTTTTCTGAGAAACTGATTGGAATGGAGGAGTTAAACAGAATAGCCTTCTTTAGGAGGAGGTGTGGTTGGCCAATGCTAGTTCTGTTCCACCAGTATAAGCTGAGGTGGATGAGCTTGTGCAGACTAGTCAGTACTATTTTTATCATTGTATTCATTGCATTTTCTGTCTCTTAATAAGCTGAGTGGCCAGGGAATAACAATGGCCTTGGTTGGCAGTGCTATTGCTCTCTGAGCTTCCCTAAACCTGTTAGATACTTGAGGGACTAGACCACTTGCCCTGTGAAGAGAGGCCAAGGGTGATTCACCCTAGAGTAGAGCCAGTTTTGGAGGGAACTTACAACAGCCTTTCTGAACCTATGAAGAAATAATTGAGAAGATGGAACTGGTCTTTTCACAGTGGTGCATGGTGAGAGGATGAGACACTATAGGTATAAGTTGAACCAAGAGAGGTTCAGATCAGATATAGGAAAAACATTTTCCTCGTGAGAATTGTCCAGCAGTGCATCAGACTGCCAAGGGAGATTGTGCATCCTGGGAGGTTTTCATGATTTGAATAAGCCTTGAGGAAACTGGTATGACTTCAGAACTGACTGCTTTGAGGTTGATCTAAATGACTCTCTGATGTTTCTTCCTATGACCTTATGATTTCCTGATATATGATGAACAAGCACAGATCAGGTGGACTGGGAGCAGCTAGAACAAATAAATGATAGGAGAACTTCAAGGGAGTCCATAAAAATGGATTGGTGATCTTTGTTATGCTGGAAATTATTCAGTCCTGGCTTAGAAAGCAGTGCACAGTCTTACAACTTCTATGTTGTAAGGTTCCCTTTAGAGGTTGAATGTCATGAAGAATTACGTTTTAATGACCTTCTGCATTAACAGTTCTTTGCATTGGTGACTGAAATTGATTTTGCTTATGTATAATGTGACGGACCATGGGCTCATACTCTGCATCATTGCTCAAGCATGTGCTTTAGCCCTAACAAAGAATTGGAGGCCAGAAAATTTCTGAGCACCAGAAATACCTATGCTGAAACTCAGGTACACTACTGATAAAGACTCAGCTAACTTTTAATCACTGTGGTGCACAGTTGGAAACTGCACAATTGTACTTAAGCACTGGAAATGTTTGGTCAATCTTTTTCTTTGGTAAAATGATTCCAGGAAGAACTTTTAAAATTCTTTTTCTCAGGCATTTCACAAAACAGACTTCCTCCCTGGCCAGAGTAATTACAAAACAGCTCAGAAGTCATTTATGTTGCTGTGCTGCTTAGTTAGAGAAGTGACTTGAAGAAAAAGAATAAGAGAAAGTTAAAGGACAAATGTGTCAGTGGAGAATGAAAGGAGGGATAAATAATGTCACATAGGACGGAACAAGGACATGTATAGAGGATTAAAGGAATGTGAAAGATAAAAAGTCTGACAAAAAACAAGAAAAGAAATATAACTGGAAGGTAACATTTCAAGAAAAAATATTAAAAATGGAAGGAAATCTAATTCAAATAATGACTTTTACCTTTGTAAATGTTCCCTAGTCTAGCAGTGTATATTTGGCACATATTCCTTATCGTTGACTTCAGAAAATCAGAGTACCTGGTTTAAAATTAAATCAGTGCATAACAAAAGATGTGATCACTAAAATGCAAAAAAAATAAATAAAAATATAATTGAATGAATGCAATTTGAATCAAATTTCCCTTATTCTGATGACACCAGTTTTCACACATGATATTTTAGGGACATTTTTCCCTTTGAACAAGTCAGTAAACTGACATCTGGCAACAATGGGTAGCTCCTGGGCAAGCAACTGAAAGACTGAAATTGCAACCTCTCTGTCTTCTCAATTAAGGCTAAGTTTTAGGAGGTCCTAGGAACTCAGCCTTCTGACCCTCCCCAGCTCTTCTGCACAGTGATGGAATCACAGAGAAGAGACTTTATGTATGACTAGGAGGGGAGAGACAAGAATGGTATTTCAAGCCATCCAAGAATACAAGACCAGATCTGCTGTTACTAAGTCATATTTCTCTCTGTAATAATAATTCTAAAAAGGAAAGTGACCCATGTCCTGAAAAATCCTTGAAATCTGTGCATAGCAGAGGCTGTAAATGTGTTCTGTTCAGTCTTGTTCTGACTGCGCTCAGACTACAATGACATGAACAAAAAAAGATCATCCATGGAGACACTAGTAGCATTCTTTTCTTTGCCTGGAGAGAAGAATGAACTGCAATGGTGTTTGTTTGCAATACAACCTGGAGCTATATTAGACCATGGAAAGAGAAGAAATTCCAAAAATGGTTTTGTTTGGATCTACCTACAGAAGAGGCAGAGATAATGTATAACATCTTAAGAAGGCTGCATAAAGCTTCTCATGTTGATTTGAATTAGAAGCAGGCCTGAATATTTGCTACCTTTTGATCCAGCGAGTGTGCAAGGGCTCTGACTGCTTCTCATGGCTAGGACTCCTACATGTGCTGCTGCCCAACAGGAACTCTCCTGGCTCATTTACTGACTTTTCCATACCTCACTGGTTTTCTGTCCAATAATATCCTAGCTAGCTGCTTCTCCAAAAATAATGGTCTCCCCTTTATTACTCTGTGTCACTCTGCGGGATTTTTTTTTTAGTTTTGTTCTTCTCGCTTGGAAAAATATGAAGTATAAGCCATAAAGACTCTCCTTTCCCAGGTTTTTTTGGGGGGTGGAGGAGGCATATCAGTGAATGGGGCATGCTTTAGTAATAATAGTTAATTACTATCACCAGTTGCTTGTTATAATAATCATTACAATATACTATTTTTAAAAGTTCTGTATGTTATCATTTCCTATACTCCTGATGTACTAAGATGTATGTTTCTCCAGTAGACACCAAGTTTTAGCTAGTGTTATGTATCCAGGCAGTGCATCACTGGTGATATTTAACAGTAGTAATGACAGCTTTAGTGGAAATCGCAAAGCCAGATATAATACTTCACAGGTTTTGAAACTTAATATCTGAGGAAGAATTCAAGTCATTCAAATTATTAATATTGGTCTGAGATGAATCATAAAAATCAGACCTTCTTGGAAGGTTGGATTTGTGATGGCTGTCTTCCCTGGGATGGACATTATTCACAAGTCTCCTTCTGTAGATCCCTACCACAGGATTTATGAAAAGATGTTGGTAAAATGGCAGGAATTCCCATTGCCATAATGATAAATGGATGGCAGGAGCGTGTTTACAAGGAGTAACAAAAGGGCAAAGTACGAGATGTGTTTTTCATCTTAAAATCAGTAATACCCGAGAAGCATTGAAATGGTGTGTGGACCTGGTGCTTAGGAACATGGTTTAGCGGTGAGCTTGCAGTGTTGGATCAAAGGTTGGACTAGATGATCTTGAAGGTCTCTTCCAACCAAACCCATTCTGTGATTCTGTGATGTGTTTTGAACAGTTTCAGTTTCTCTTAACACTGCCATTGTGTTGTATTTGTATGGAAGCACCTAGGCACAGTAGTACCCAAATGCTTTATTTTGGCCTTGAATGAATAACAAATGACTCCTTAAATTGTGAAAACCAGATACTTATGCTTTTGTCTTTTTTTTTTCTTCCTTGTTTGTTTGTGGTTTTGCTGTTTTGATTTTTTTTGTGTTTTGTTTTTTTTTTGAGTGTGTGTTTTTGTTTGTTTGTGGTTTTTGTGTGTGTGGGTTTTGTTTTTTTTTTTAACCTTCCTCTTATCCAGGGAAGAATTTATCACTCACAAAGAAGAAGCAGTACTGCTCTGAAAGAAAGATGAAAGATGCTTTGACCTGGTCCTGACTGCAGCTTCTCCATTATGGGAAAAACTGAGAAGTTGCCCTAGGTACCATATTCCATGTTTTAGCCATCTCTTGTAGTGGAAGATGTCCACACAGGCCAATACAGTGTGTGGTTTGAGTCTTCATTCTGTTCTGTTTTCTTGGGAGCTCAGCATTTGCATTTTAAAGAAATTATCAAGTTAAGCACAGATCTGAGTCTTCATGAGTCTGCTTGTGTGGGCATGTAGTATCTTTAGCCTCATGTGGCTTTAAGCATTCCTGAAAGAGCCTTTGATCTGTGTTAGGATGTTTAGTATTTCTGAGGACGTGGAACTTGAGGGTACAAACTGTTTAGGAAATGAGATAGAACTGCATTTTTACAAGGGTAAGTAGGAATCGGGGATGTACTTGTGCACTGAGAGGCACTTGGAACATCAAAGCACTGTGTCCTAATACTCTAGATTGATTACTTGAACCACATGAAGAGGCCACACTGGATTTAACTTTCAGATAATACATTCACAGGCATATGTGCTCTTCCTGAAATACACGGGCTTGTACACAGTTTGGTAATAATGCAAACACATTTTGCAACACTACACAATACAGATTTATGCACCCATAACCCCTACTATTCATACCTGAGTGCCCATTTGTGAAGGCAGAGACATATGAATGCAGGCACAAGGCTGGTGCATAAGGGATCATATGGATGCATCCATTCCTTCTTTAAAGGCACACAGCACTGTTGAAGTGGCAATAGTTGTGCTGACCTGAATGGGAGCAGCCGCGGATACTGCCCTATCAAACTATCCCTTAGAATGTAGTGCACTTTCAGTTTTGATAACAGTCTTCTGACTTGCATTTCTTTTTTTTTTTTTTTTCCCCAATGTTGAGCTAACTGCTAGAGTGTGCTGTTTTTGCAATGCTTAGCCTACCACTAATTCCAGATATCCTTTGAAAGGAGGCAGAAGGATAATAAACTGTGGATTCCTGAATCAGATTAATGTGCATTTCTAGATTATGATTAGTTACAAGATGACATGTTGGCATGGTAACACTTGAAGCTTAACTACAAGTTCTTAAAATAAAGCAATGACATATGTGTAGGTTTCTATCCTTTTACATACTATCCATCTGAAAACATACATCATTTCCACAACGTTCAGGCAATTAAACCCTACTACTTCCTCTTGGATTAAGTGCTGAACTAAACCCTCTTTCCTAGTATTTATGCATAATCCCCCACTAAATTAGAAATGTTGATAATGAACCTGTCCATGTTGTAACATCTTAGGCTTTCTGCTTTTGTTTTCATTTCAAGATTATTGCCATAAGGATTGTAGAACATACTTCATTCTTTGTGGTTTCTACCACATTGATCTCCTTTAAATTCTACCACTTCCTAATATGAAAATTGTCTCACCGATGTTAGAAAAGTCTGTTTAGTAATTAAATTGATAGACCAGAGGGTGCAGTTCACATGGGTGAGGATTGGGAATTAAAATCCCAACTTTACCTCAAATCACTGTAAGAAAGCAGGAAAAAGTTTAATGTGAGATTACTAGTGGAGGCAGAGAGCCTAAGCAATTATTTCCTAGTTGCCTTATGGTGAAAAGTTTTGTCTAGTTGTTACAGTCTGTTCTGCTTCCTTTCACTAAGCAAAAGTTAACTTGTTTAATGTGCTATCTACGGTTAATGTGCCAGGGGATGTTTTATGTGTATTGTTGTTCTGTGTCAAACCTTCTCAGAATGCAAAATTGCGCACTTTGTTCTGATTGCTTTTTATGCACAATATTTGCTTTGACCAAATTCCTTACAGTCAAAATTAAGATGCTGCTAAGTTCTGTATAAGTAAGTACAATCTTCTTCTGTCACCCTAAATAGACAAAATGGGAAGTGTGACTTTGAATATATGATTTCTTTGACTGTTCACTTATTTATATATACTCTACTGTATAGAGCATTGCAGGATATTGAAAATATAGCTTACAGTATTTCAACAGCTCCTTACACAACCTTTAAATTCCAAATTCTGTTCTTCACATGACTATGGATGGCAGATGCAGGAAGTACAATGATTGGCGGGATAATCATGTTACATTCAGAATAATACAATTGCCAAGAAATATTTCCCATACACAGCAGAGTTCCCAGGATAAACCTCCTGCTAAGGCACGGATGCTGTTTGCCCCTGTGGCCTCTTAAGAAGTGGAAACCTTGATCTGTGTTTCATAAATCTACCTGTATTTCTCACTTGCAGATGAAGGGGTTTAGTGTTTGAATTTACTATGGTTGTGGGGTGGAGGGAGGGATATGTGCATGCTGGATTTTGCCACTAATCCTTTGGAAATCCTTTAGTGCCTTAAGGAGGCAGAGGGGGAGCAGACCTTAGGATGATGGAAATTTGTTCAAACCTCTTTCCTGCTTTTGCAGAATTCCTTTAAAATATATTGTGCCTTCGGCTCCAAGTATATTTGCATTAGAAATCAGTAGCCATGGGACTGTGGACAGGAATTTTTGTCCCTGTGCAAATGTTAGGAAAGAGAGTGTGCTGTTTCTTATATAGGATGTGAATTAGAAATACAGCTAACTTACATTCGACTATTGGGATCCATTCATACTAGGAAAGTTGCAAGTTACAGGTAAAGCCAAAATAGGGAAAAAAAAAAAAAAAACACAAACGTGTGGGGAGGAGAAAGTTTAAATGTATTGAATGAAATGCTTGTATTATTAAAGTGACCAGCAAATTTCCACTGGCTTCCCCGGGACCAAGATTTCATGCTTGCTTCTACTTGGCTTAGAAATGCACATATGATAGATACCTAGGCATCATGCTCTCTTTAACACTGTCTATGCACATAGGAGAGCTAAAGAGAGATTACTAGCTGTGGAGACCTTCCTTGATTTGGAATTGGTGGGATCTATGGTATAAATCTGTTCACTTGTTTCTCTGTGTAATGGAGTAATGTAGACTCTTGCTCTGAGAATATGAATATGCAAATGTAAATTCCAGTGTGAGAGGTTACTGCACAGTGTTCACCAACTGATGCCAAACAACTACATTTTTCTACTCTCTGAGTTGTGGTCTTTTTAAAAAAAGCATTTTTACAAGAGGTTTAACAGCTGAAAACCACTCCTGTGCAAAAAAAAAGCCTATGTGAGTCAATTCATGTGCTCACTGATGGTCCTAAGCAGATCTTAGGAAAAGTTGAATAAGTTTTTAGCTCATGAGTGATTTTTTTTTTTCTTTTAGGAATTAAGAGCAATTTGTTGGTAGAGAGCTACAAAAAGTAAAATAAAATAAAATAAATAAAAAGAAAAGAAGACAACCTGAAAATCTGAGTGGTGGTGGTCTTCTATTTTGTTCCTTGTCATGACAAGCAAGTTTTAAAGAATATGTAAATAGTTAAAACAAAATCATTACATGGCTTACCCAGCATGGAACAGATTTCTATAGCTTGTTTATAAATTACACTTCTATCTTTTGTTTGGAACTAGGAAAAAGAAACCATGTAAATTAAGAATTGAAGACTTACTGCATACGTTTGTTTGACTGAATATTTCCCCACCTCCTGCGGTATTAATGAGTAATCTGGCATGAATAATGTATGAAGATCTTTCCTTTTGAGCTGCAGTGCTGTGCAGCTAGTTAACTCTTTTGCACAGCCAACAGTGGAATGGTAAGCAGAAGGCACAAAGAGCAGTTGTTAGGGCCACAAATCGGGATCCATTTGAAGAAGTGCCAAAGAATGCACAAAAAGGCTGGGGTTTATGGTGTAATGCTTTTTAAGCACATGTACCAGTTAGACTGGGGAAGGGTGTTTGTAAATAAATACAAAAAGTTTAAACTCTGACCCATGACCACCCTGTAACCAGGTGTCCAATTGGTCTCTGCTAGGTTTGTTGCTTCAATATTATGAGGGAGGCCACTCCTGTTTTAATCTATTCCATCAAAACTTTCCGGATAACTTTTCAGCAAAGATTTCCTTCCTAAGACATTTGTCATGGATATGAATTGTACAAATGTATTAATTTTCAGTGTAACTAGGGAGGATACAGAATTGTAATGAAGTCACAAAGTCTACTTAATGATTATCACAGATTTGTAACTCTCACTTAAATTATGTAAGATATGTTGACATTTTATCTTGTTAACAAGATGTATTTTTCTATGTTAGTTAAATGTATAATTTGTATAATTTTGTATATTAAATGTATGCATATTTTAAATTAAAAACTTTATAATTTGAATTATTTTAACTCTAAAAGGTGGCAGAGCTTCTGAAATATAGTTGTAAATACAACTGTATCCATAGATAGCGACACAGGAAGTCTCCGTTTTGAGGAATGGTCTTCTAAAAAGGTAAGGAAACAGTTATGGCTGAGCTCATGCTCCTCTTGGTGGAGGAGCTGCCATTCAGCTTTTGGTGATTTAGCACAATATGAATTAGCAGAATACTATGGGCTGGATAATTGCTCAGGAAGTGGGAAACCTAAGCCTTCCATAGCCAGTAGGGTTTCAGATCCATGATTCCTACATGTCAGGAGACGGTCAGAAGCACCAGTCTGTGGGATGGGGTTTTGTGGGAGAGGACACTGCAGCCAGAGATATGACAGTCATGTAGAGCAGACAGAGGGAGATGGAATCCATGATTTAGTTACTCAAGTCACTCCTCTGGGAGAAAGAAAAGTTGGGTCTTTTTCACACTCACTCCCTTTGGAGTTGTGATGTTCATGCCTTTGGGTGTTCATGCCTTTTTCGTCTCACGATTCCATTGTAACATGCACAATAGCAAAAACAAGTACAAAATGTCCATTGTGTATTCTCTGTGCCCCCACACCAGGGAAGTACAGCTCATGATGTTCATGATTGTTGCAAGAAGAGTTCCAGCTATAGCTGGAGCCAAGCCAGTAAATGTCTTCGACTTTTGTTGAAGCATTTTGTTGTGTCAAACAATCACGTCTGTAGGTTTTCTGCTTTTATCTAGTCTATTTGAAATAAAGTTCCTAGAGGAAGAGAGTCCACTTTCAATTAAGTTCTGACCTCTTTTCATAAAGCTGACAAAATAAATAAATAAATAAATGCAGTGTCTGCAAGACAATATACAAAAGCAATCTCTTTCTCCAAAATTGCATACATGTTTTTAGTTTTCCTTGGTTTGGCTAAGGTAGGGTAAACTCATAGAGTGACTGGATATCACGCTGTAGTTGGGTCTGCTTCTGTAGCACCTAAAACTGCAATTTTATCTCGTAGTGATAAACAGAACACAGATAACAGAAGAACAGTTTGCATCTGTTGAGTTAGAATACAGTTTTTAATAAACTAAGGACTACAATATGAAAAAAATACACTTAAAAGCAAAGGAAGACTCTGATATGATTTTTATGAGTACTTATAAGTTGAAAGTTTAAAGCTGTTTTCTAAAGCATTGTTTTGACTTGTTCTCTGAGTCTTGTGGTCTCCTTATATATCAGCATTAAGATGCATATCCTAGCTTAATACTAAAAAAAAATAAATCATTATTTATTATCTCAAAAAAAAGAGAGCAGTTCTATGAACCTGAACAATGTTATCCGACTGGATCCCAAGCTTAAACAGAGTCCATTTTTCTTAGTTTTATGGATGTTATATAAAAGATGCTCTTCATTTACTAGATGCATGCACTATGCACAACATACTGGACCTACAAAAGATCTTTCTTTCTAGAGGTTCGAATTAATCTCTTGATTGGAAAGAAATATAAAATGAAAAATGTTTCAAATACTTACAAAGACAAGTAGGGCACACATCACACTCCATGTACTACCTACATATTGCACTGTCAGGGTTTAGTGTCCTCTGGAGGAACAAATTCACTTTATTTTTCACAACATGATCAATAAATCTCAGTATTACTATGAGAAACAGAAAAGAAAAAAAAAAAAATTGCCCACATACAAGAGAAGAATTCAAGGTAGAAACAACACAGCGTCCTACAAGCTGTATGTATTTTTTTCACACGCCAGTGAAACCTCCATATGATACTAATGTGTTAATGTGGTAGCATGGTTAATTACATGACCTGTGGGATTGGGCAATATATGTTCGGAAATGTCAGTCACAATACTGTGACTACTAAAATAAGTGTGCTAGTAAGCAAGCTTTTGAAGTTTCCTAACTCCTCGCATGCAAACAACACACAGAGTGTTGACTGCACATACAGGGCATTCAATACAAAAGGCACCACTGCATTATAACAAATGTATTAAAGAAAGATGTTTTCCTTTGATGTGTTTTCTCAGTGCTCAGGTATATTACATCATTGCTTTTTCACATGGTTTTTGGTCGATGTAGTTGCTAATGAGAAAGATGATTATCTGGACCTGTTTCTGATCAAGTCCTAGCCTCTGTCTTTAGCCTTCACTTTTCCTGATTAATTTATAATTTGTGATTTTTTTTCTGGTGCTGGGACCACCAGGCATGCCAGTGGGCAATAGATTATAGTGCTGTGTGGCTAGGCCTTTGTTCAAATGACATAACCATGTTGTATATGAGCAGTAAACAGGTCTTGTGATTGATCCAGTGCTTCAAATTTGCTTAGTCATTTAATCAATCTCAGACCATTTTGTTCCAATGTATTATTTCAGAGGAACAGAAAAAGTCCCTTATGTAACTGCTGGTATATTCAAAACCCGTCAGTATTGTCTGAGATTGGCTGCATGTGCAGGAGAGGAGGGTCCAAGGTCTTGTGTTTTCAGTGGATGATCTTCTCAGGCATCATCAGACAGGTAGAGGTGTAAAGACAGACTTTGTGAAACAGACTGTGCAGAGAGGGAAGGGTTACGCATTCTCCACCTCTCCCCCTCTTAAAAAATCCCTCCCTGATTTTTGGAACTGGCATCGCTCACAGCGAAACGAAGCCGCCCGCCTCAGGGTCCCGAGTTGCCCCTCCCTTGCCGAAGAGAAGTCCGAGCAAGAGCCGGCCAGGGCTGCCCGGCCGCAGATGCCGCCCGGGGTGCTGAAGGGACAGCTCCACGGGGGCGCGCCGCGCTCCTGCCGCTTCGCGGGGATGTCCGCGGAGACGCGCGGGGTTCCGCAGGGCAGCGGGCTGGGCTCGGTGAGGCATCGCGGACAACCCCTGCTCCGCGGGGGCCTCGGCGGGTCGGCGGGCCGGGCACACTGGGCTCCGCGGCCCGAGGTTTGCCGCCCCCAGTGCCTGATCTCC